>NW_020869613.1:351154-361154 GCF_003789085.1 Penaeus vannamei | reverse complement strand
CCTCCACCTCCCATCCTCTCCACTCCTCCTATCCACTTTCCATCCTATCCACCTCTCCCTCCTCTCCATCCACATTCATCCACATCCACTTCCCCTTCCTCCACCTATCCACACCGCCCCTCCCCTTCTCCCCTATCCACCTCTCCTCCTTTCCTCCCTTTCCCTCCCCTCCACCTCTCCCTCCCCTCCCCTCCTATCCATCCACCTCTCCCTCCTCTCCACCTCCCTCCTCTCCACCCCTCCTTCCTCTCCACCTTCCTTCCACCTCTCCCCTCTCTCCACCCCTCCATCCTCAAAACCCTCCACCTCTCCCTCCTTTCTCTCCACCCCTCCTATCCACACCCATCCACCTACCCGCCCACCTAACTATCCCCCCCTCTCTCTCCCCACAGCTTGCCTTCACCGAGGCGGGCCTGCGCGTGCACGTGATCCAAGCCCCAGGACAGCACCGCGGGGTTCTGGTCAAGGCCCGAGTGGAACCCAAGTACTGGTTCGCCAGGAGTGAGCCCCAGAAGACCCATTTGGTGAAGGAGGACCCGGCGTGTTCGACCAGGTCCTGAGTTGTGATTGTTGGGGTTTGTGTGTTTTTTTGGTGTTTTTGATTAGTTTGTTTTTTTGTTAATATAGTTGTTGTTACTGTTTATTTTTTGTTATTGTTTATATTATTATTTTTATTACTTATTAATTATTATTATTATGTTATTTTATTTTATTTATTATTATTATATATTATTATTATTATTATTATGTTGTTACTATTTTATTTATTATTATATTTATTGTTGTTTCATTATGATATATTATATATTATTATTATTTTGTTAATTTTATTATTAAATTATTATGTTATTATTATTATTATTATTATTATTATTAATTATTATTATTAATTATTATTATCATTATCATCAATCAATCATCATCATCATCATCATATCATCAATTCATCATCATCATTCATCATCATTATGCATTATCATTATCATTATTATTATTATTATTATTATTATTATTATTAATATTATTTATGTTCCATTATTTATTTCCCCTTATCGTCCATTCACCCCCCGCAGCCCGGAGGTCCTGGAGGACGTGCCCGACGCAGAGCAAGGCGGAGTCCTCACGCTGCAGCTCAGGACGCCCAAGATGCTAGGCAACAGCGTGGTGCACAGCGAGGCCATCGTGCCCCTGAGGAGCGTCCCCCGGGTGTCGAGGGAGGCCCTGAGCGGCACCCACCACGTCCGGATCACGCTGACGAGGCCCTGGAACTCAGCAGTGAGTTTGTTTTGGGGGAGGGTTTGGAGGGTTTTGTTTTGTTTGTGTGATTATATATTTGTTTGGATATATGTATAATTTTTTTTTGTTTTTATGTTGGCTTCTTTATGTATTTTTTGTCTGTGTGTACTCATGTCTCTCTCTCTCTCTCTATCTCTCTCTATCTATGCATCTAATTATTATTAATTATTATTTATCTATATCTATCTATCTATCAATCTATATCTATCAATCTATCTATCTATCCTATCTTAGTCTAAATCTATCTATCATCTATATCTACATCTATATCTATCTAATCTATCTATCTATCTATCTATCTATCTGTCTGTCTCTGTCTTTTCTCTCCCTCTCTCCCTCTCTCCCCTCTCTCCCACTCTCCCTCTCTCCCCCCTCTCTCTCCTCCCTCTCTCTCCCTCATCTCTCCCTCTCTCATCCTCTCCTCTCTCTCTCTCCTCCATCTCTCTCCCTCTCTCTCCCTCTCTCTCCCTCTCTCTCCCTCCCTCTCCCTCTCTCCTCCCTCTCTCTCTCCTCTCTCTCCTCTCCTCTCCCTCTCTCTCCCTCTCTCTCCCTCTCTCTCCCTCTCTCTCCCCTCTCTCTCCCTCTTCTCCCTCTTCTCACTCTCTCTCTCCACCCTCTCTCTCCCTCTCTCTCCCTCTCTCTCCCTCCTCTCCCTCTCTCTCTCTCCTCTCTCTCTCTCTCTCTCTCCTCTCTCTCTCTCTCTCTCTCTCTCTCTCTCTCTCTCTCTCTCTCTCTCTCTCTCTCTCTCTCTCTCTCTCTCTCTCTCTCTCTCTCTCTCTCTCTCTATATATATATATATATATATATATATATATATATATATATATATATATACATATTCTTCTATCTCTCTTTGTCTGTCCCCCTCTTTATATATATATATATATATATATATATATATATATATATATATATATATATATATATATATATATATATGTATAATATATATATGTATATATATATATATATATATATATATATATATATATATATATATATAATATATATATATATCTTTGTCTGTCCCTCTCTTTCTCTCCCTCTTTCTGTCCCTCCTCTTCCCTTTCCAAATCAACTCCACCATCCCCCTCCTCACCCCCCTTCCCCTCCCCCAGGCTACCGGCCCCTGGAGGCGCTGAGGACCCGCGCCCTCGACAAGGTGGCGGTGGCGAGCCTGAAGGACCTGGCGGAGCGCTGGGAGCCCGGCGACCGCTCCAGCCAGATCCAGGAGACCCAGAAGATCCGCGCCACCTTCGCCCGCGCCGGGAGCATGAAGTCCCCGAGTTCCGCCTCGGGGAAGGGCGCCCGGAGGCCCCACGGCGGGAGCATGAGGCTGGGCTCCGTCAAGTAGGATCTCTTGGGGGGGATTGGGTTTCTCTCTGGGGGGGTTCTGTGAGGGTCGGATGTTCCTTTAGGGGTTCTGTAAGGGTTGGGGTTCCTCTTGGGGGTTTGGTAGGATTGGGGTTCCTTTGGGGTTCTGTAGGATTGGGTGTTCTTTTGGGGTTCTGTGGAACTGAGTCCTGCTGAGATCCGTGAAGTAAGATTTTCTTCCCTTTGGACCTCAGGGAATAAGATCCCTCTCGGGCTCCGTGGACTTCGATCCCTTCTAGGGCTTCAAGAAATAGAATCCCCTTCGGCCTCCCGTGAAATAAGGATCCACTCGAGTTCCCTGGAATATGACCCTCCTTCATAAGAAAGATAAAACCGTGCCTTCTAGTTCATACCTTGTACGAAATCCTCTCGAAATGGGATCCTCTTTTACCGATGGAATCATTGGAGGAGTCAGGATACAGCTGGGATCCGTAAAATAGGATATTCTTTTCACGGATGCTTCAGTTGACGAGAGAAGGATTCCAGGAGCGTAGGACACCAATACAGATCGAAGAAGGAATTCCGGGAGGTGTCGGCCGCAAGAGAAATAGTCAGTAAAGTGCCAAGAACTTTTATTACAAATCTATACGTTTTATGTTTCCTGTAGATAAAGACATTTAAAACTTGCCAGTCATTTGATATAATCTACAGTGTAAGCATCAAAGTAATATATATATATATTTATATTTATATGAAGATTATGGGCATTGCGTCCAACTTGGGCATTTTAAACTATATAGCAGAATATAGCGAAGGTGTTGCTATGGTAACGTTGACTTAGTGTTTATCATTGTTAAGTGGGTTTTGTCAAAGGAAAAAATAACAGATTTTGAATGTGGACTTGTTTCGTAAATGTATATTTAATCCTGTTTGAAATATCTCCATTTTTTTCATGCCATGTGTGCGAATATTTCTCAAAGGGATGGTTAAGTATATGCCTTGAGACACACACACACACACACACACACACACATCACACACACACACACACACACACACACACACACACACACACACACACACACACACACACACACACACACACACACACACACTTAAACGTGAATTTACACACAATCTGACCAATATGATTAATCTACCATAATCATCTGTTCATGCATTATTATATTTCATGGAAAACTAATGAAAGAACATTTATTGCATTGTTATTGTTGTTCATTTCCGTTGTGCGACTGATCTGTGATACTCCGCTGATGGGCTGAAATGGGAAGATAATTATTGCATGTTAGAATGAGGAATAATTTTGATAACTTCAGCCATCGAAGACGTTGTTGCTGTCTTCAGGAAAGTGTGTGTTTGTACATAAGATCCCCTTGTCTCTGTCCTTGAGTCGTGAATAAATGTTTTGGTCTTGTATGAGGAGTATTTTTATTTCCTCTTTCTCTCTGTCTTTTACTCACGGATGTTGTTCAAGGAAATACATTGGTATTTAGTTAAAAGGAGAAAAAATATTAGGGATAAAAACAGTTTTGTTAAAAGCTTAGAGGTGTGAGTTATGATTTTGACCAAGGTTTAAAATATCAATGTTTTTTATTAGAAAACAAAACTTAATGGCAACTTAGCAACTATTATTTCACAAGCTTAGAGAATCCGAGACTGTAATTAGAAAAAAATGGTTACAATGTTATCAAAAGCTTTATAAATAACTATGTTGATATTTGAAATGCAAATAATTGTGTTCAAATTGTAAATAAATATACTGATGATAAAAAATATATATATAGAATCGAAGTTTATGCCTCTATCAAAACCTTTGATCAGAAATCATAATTCTATCAGGAAAAATTATTTCATTCATATCAAAAATAGTTTTACCATAAACTGAGGTACATTGTCAACAGAATAAAAGAAATTGAATCATAAATCATATTTTTGTCAGAAGCCAAAAAAGAAAAAAAGTTTGGAATGAATAAAATTGGCTAAAACTGCTGGCAAAAGAAAAAAAACAATAACGAGAAATAGATAGATAAATACAAATAGACAAATTATCAGATTTCGGAAATCTTTCAAGAATTTTAGAATGATATTCACAAATACAATAAAAACTCGTGATACTATAAAAATCTGAAGTATATAACTAACCTTAAAAACTTAATAGACAAATAAATAAAAGAAGGCAGAATCACTGAAATCAATGAATAAATAATAAACAAATAGAACAAACTGAGAAACAAAATGTCAAGGGAGGCCCCACCCCCACCCCGCCCCACACCCTGTCCATCCACTAAAAAAGGAAAAAAGAAGAGTATTGATATGGTACAGGAGTGGCGGGAGCAGGAGTGGGCGCGGGCGAGGCACAGGGGAGATAACAGTCCATCCCGCGCCCGTGTGAGTGGGGGAAGCCTCGCCATGAAGCCTCTCTTGGGCGCGCTTCTGCTGGGCGCTCTGTGCGACGGCCTTTGGGCCTCAGGCCAAGGTAAGGCAGTGAATTAGCGAAGACACACGCACACACACACACACACACACACACACACACACACACACACACACACACACACACACACACACACACACACACACACACACACACACACACACACACACACACACACACACACACACACACACACACACACACACACACGTGAAAAGAATACTTCCAACAGCGTGTCGTAAAAAGGCGACTATAAGAGCCACGACAAACAGATAGACAGGCCCACTCTCCCCATCGTGATACACGTCTCGAGCCGCGTAAAGGCCGTTCCTGGCGAGTCGGCGAGTTTTCAAACAACGGTACGACGAGACAAGACGGCGTGGAAAAAGTGTGGGGAAGGCCTATGTGCAACAACATATACATATATAGATAGATAGATAGATAGATAGATAGATAGATAGATAGATAGATAGATGATAGATATAGATAGATATATAGATGATGTAGTATTAAAACAAATATTTATCTCTCTATCTGCCAATCAATCTATCTATATATCTTTATACATATATATTCTTTAATTTATCTATATATTTATGCATGCATGTGTAGCTATGCGGATAGATAGATAGATATATACATACATACATAGATAGAAAATTTAGGTATACGTATAGATATAGCTTTAAATGCATACATCTATATCTGTAAACATTTAGATGTAAGTAGATAAGAATACATATACACACCCACACAAACACACACACACATACACACAAACACATACACCGACACAAATACAAACAAACACATAAACACACACAAACCCCCCCCCCAACACACATACACGCAAACACATACACCAACACAAAAACAAACAAACACATAAACACACACACACAAACACAGAGCAGAAAAAGAAGAAAAAAAAAATACACACACACAACCACAAAGAGTAAAAAAAAAAAAAACTTAAAAATACGAGAAAGATGAACAGGAAAGAGACAAAGAGTTCTTTAAAAGGACATAAGTGATAAATAGATTACTTGATCGATATCCCTTGTCTATAGAGCCAGCACTCGAAGCGGCCAGTTTTTAGATAAGGTGGAAGAGGTCGGGAGTTTTAGTGCAGGAAGGACATTTTAGATCATTCGTAATTTAGATAGATTCATCAGATAGATGGATAGATAGATAGATAGATTTTAGATCATTCGATTTAGTACATATAGATAGATAGATGGATGGATAGATGGATGGATGGATGATGGATGATGATGATATGGTGGATGGTGGATAGTAGATAGATAGATAGATAGATGGATGGATAGGTAGATAGCTGGATGGATAGATAGATAGATGGTTGGATAGATATATAGATAGTAGATAGATGGATGGAGATGGATAGTAGATAGAGAGAGAGAGAGAGAGAGAGAGAGAGAGAGAGAGAGAGAGAGAGAGAGAAGAGAGAGAGAGAAGAGAGAGAGATGAAGAATTATGATAGGTAAATAGATAGATAGATAAATGAATGGATGGATGGAGGAGATAGATAGGTAGATAGATAGATATATAGATAGACAGATAAATAGATAGATAGATATGATGGATGATAGATCGATAGATAGATAGATAGGTAGATAGATAGATAGATACATGGATTGATAGATATATATAGATGAGATGATATGGATAGATAGATGGATGGATGGATGGATGGATGGGTAGGTAGAGAGATAGAGAGATAGATGGATGGATGGATAGATGGATAGATCGATAGATAGATAGATAGATACATACATACATAGATACATAGATTGATAGATATATAGATGGATGGATGGATGGATATGTAAGCGCGTTGTGCGTGTGTGTGAGTGTGCTTTTTGCATGTATGTGTATGCGTTGTGTTTGTGTTGTGCACGTGTATATGTGTGTGTTGTGTTGTGTGTGTGTGTGTGTGTGTGTGTATTTGTGTGTGTGTGTGTGTACATGTTGTGTGGTATGTATATGTAGGTGTCTGTATTTATGTCTATACATACATACATGTGTGCGTGTGTGGTTGTGTGTACGTGTATGTGCGTCTGACAGATAGCTACAAAATGAAAATACAAATACAAAACCACCAAAGAATATTCAAACCAAACGACAAAACCAAAACATACTCCTCAGGGCGTGACCTCACCGACCCTCCCCCCCCTTCCCCCCCCCCCCCCCGAAGCAGACCCGTGCACCGAGAGCGAAGGGACGACCGCCAAAACGACCATGACACGCTACCTCGACTTCTCCTTCTGGTACGACGGCGACCACCCGCCGCAGGGGGTTCAGATCGCCTTGACGGGGGGGAGCCTCAGGGAGCGGGATTCAACCTCACCAGGTGTGAAAGGTGAGTCGGGTGGACAGGAGCGAGAGAAGGATATGCGTATGTAGGGACACGCACACACGCACGTATATGTAAGTGATACGTATGTACACGCGCGTGTAAGTACATACACGCATACACACACATACACACACATATACATACACTTACACACATACACACACACACACACACACACACACACACACACACACACAAACACACACACACACACGCACACACGCACACACACGCACACACATACACAAACACATGCTATCCATCAGTGTGAAAATATTTCGTAATGTGTTGGATAAATGTCTGTGGTATTAATTATTTGTTATTATCATTCACAACACATTTATCACAGATAAAAAAAATCTTATTGTATTTTTCTCTTTATCTAATTCGAGAAAGTCTATATGCAAATCTACCTACGTTTCCCAGCGAGTTTACCCAGAATATTCCTTACAAATTTACCCTGCAAATCATCATGTAAGTTTCCCAGCGAATCCACCCTAAATATTCCCTAAAAAATACCCTGCAATTCTATCCGCAAGTTTCCCAGCAAAGGTTCCCATAATTTTCCCTAAAAAAATACCCCGCAAATCTACACACAAGTTTCCCAGCAATATTCCATAAAAAATTACCCTGCAATTTTATCAGCAAGTTTCTAGCAAATTTACCCGCAATATTCTATACAAATGTACCCTGTAAATCTACATGCAAGTTTAACCCGCAATATTTCAAAAAAAAAAAATAAAAAATAAAAAATACCCTGCAATTCTACCCGCAAGTTTCCTAACAAATTTCCCCGCAATATTCCCTACAAATTTCCCTTAAAAATCCATAAGCAAATTTTTCCCAGCAAATTTACCCTGCAAATCTTCATACAATATTCCTAGCAATTTTCACCCTGAATATTGCAAAAAAAAAAAAATACTGCAATTCTACCCGTGTTTCCTAGTTAATTGAACCACAATATCCCCTACAAATTCACCCTGTAAATTTACCCGCAAGAACGCCGACAAAAGTTAATTATGGACACACTAGACATCACAAGGCATCCATCAAGCTAATTCTAGATCTTCTAAATCCTTTGTTTAAAAAAAGAGTTTAATTTAATCTTTAACAAGAGCCTTTCTCTCTCTCCCCCCCCTCTCCCACTCCATTCTTCTCTCTTTCCCCTTCTCCTTCTTTCTTTCTCCCTTCTCCTCTCTTCCTTCTTTCTCCTTTGTTCCTTTTCCCTTCTCCTTCCTTCTTTCTCCCTTCTTCTTCCTTCTTACTCCCTCCTCTTTTCTCCCTTCTCCATTTTCCCGTCTACTTCCTTCTTTCTCCCATCTCCTTTCTCCTTTTATCCGTCTCCTCTCCCTTCTCCTTTCTTGTCCATTGTCCCTTCTCCTCCTTCCTCCTTTTGCCTTCTCCCTTCTCACTTCCTTCTCCTTTTCTCTTCTTCTCCCTTCTCCTTCTCATTCCTCCTTTTTCCCTTTCTGCCTCCTCCTTCTCCCTTCTCCTTCCCCCTTTTCCCTTCTCCTTTTCTCTCTTCTCCCTTCTCATTCCTCTTTTTCCCTCTCTGCCTCCTCCTCTCTCCCATTTCCTTCCCCATTCCCCCTTTCTCCTTTCCTTTCCCCTTCCCCCTTCTCCTTCCTCCCTTCCTCCCTTCTCCTTCCCCTTCCTCCCATCTCCCAGGAGGGACTCGAAGTACCTCATCCGCACCTCGACCTCGACCTCCAAGCCCGACTCTCCCCTCGAGCGGCTGGAAGAACTGGTCCTCTCGACGGCGGCAGGAAGGGCGTTCGGCTCGTGGACATCGATAGGAAAATAACCCTTCCTGTCTCCATACCTAAGGGCGGAATTGACATCTGTTACGAGGTTGAATTGAAGTCGACAGCGGAGTTGCTTTGGAGACTTTGTCCTAAAGGTAAGGAAAGCAGTTTATACGTATATATATATATTATATATATATATATATAATATATATATATATATATATATAATATATAATATATATGTGTGTGTGTGTGTGTGTGTGTGTGTGTGTGTGTGTGTGTGTGTGTGTGTGTGTGGTGTGTGTGTGTGTGTGTGTGTGTGTGTGTGTACATATATAGATAGATAAATTGATATATATAGATATAGATATATACACACACATGCATGCATACACAGACACAAATATTAGAAGCTAATAAACACACAGCATGTCACAGCAAAGAATATTCACTGTAAAAAATATATATGCATATTTCAGAAGAGTCAAAAATACACATATTTCAGAAGCGTCGCCGCTGTGTGCCGTGGCAACCTGGCCAGAAACCACGTCGGGAACGCCACAATTGCCAGCGTTTGTCGATCGAACTACAGACGGATTATCAACAACGACATTGATCTCCCTCAACTTCACAATCTACCACTTTCGAATCTTCAACCTCATCTCCAACATCACAGTCCCCAACCTACGAAACCCCAACCACATCACCAAAATCCCCAATTTTGAAATCGCTAACGACAACTTCGGCTTCACAGTCCCCAACCTCTGAAACCCCAACCACGACATCACAATCCCCAACTTCTGAAACCCC
>NW_020869613.1:321154-328654 GCF_003789085.1 Penaeus vannamei | reverse complement strand
CTTTCTTCTCTTTTTTTCTTATCTTTCTTTTTTCTTTTTTACGACCAATTTCTCCCTCCCTTGCAGTCTCTTTTTCTTTTCCTTCTTCTTCTTCTCTTTCTCTCTTTCTTTTTTCTTCTTTTCTCTTCCTTTCTTTTCCTTTTTTACGAACCAAATTCTCCCTTCCCTTGCAGCTCTTCTTTTTCTTTCCTTTCTTCTTTCTTCTCTTCTTTTCTTTCTCTTTCTCTTTTCTTTCTTTCTTCTTTCTCTCCTTTTTTCTTCCTTTTTTACGAACCAATCTCTCCCTTTCCTTGCAGCTCTTCTTTTTTCCTTTTCCTTTCTTCTTCTTCTCTCTTATCTCTTCTTTTCTTTCTTTCTTCTTCTTCTTCTTCTTATCTTTATCTTCTTTCTTCTTTTCTCTTGTTTCTTTTCTTCCCTTTTTACGAACCAATTCTCCCTTCCCTGCAGCTCTTCTTTTTTTTCTTTTCCTTTCTTCCCTTCTTCTTCCTTCTTTATCTCTTTCTTTTCTTTCTTTCTTCTCTTCCTTCTTATCTCTTCTTTTCTCTTCCTTTCTTCTTCCTTTTTACGAACCACATTCTCCCTCCCTTTGCAGCTCCTTCTTTTTTTTTCTTTCCTTCTTCTTTCTTCTTCTTATCTCTTCTTTTTCTTTGCTTTCTCTTCTTCTTCTTATCTCTTTTCTTTTTCTTTCTTTCTTCCTTTTTTCTCTTCCTTTCTTCTCTCTCTTTTTTTTACTTTTCAATCCTCCTCTTCTTCTTCTTTCTTTTCTTTTTTCTTTCTTTTCCTTCTTCCTTCTTTTTTACATTCCTTTCTTCTTCTTCTTCTTCTTCTTCTTCTTATCTTCTTTCCTTTCTTTCCTTCCTTTTTACGAACCAATTCTCTTCCCTTGCAGCTCTTCTTTTCTTTTTCTTTTCCTTTCTTCTTCTTCTTCTTCTTATCTTATCTTTCTTTCTTCTTTCTTCTTTTCTCTTCCTTTCTTTCTTCCTTTTTTTTCTTCCCTTGCAGATCTTCTTCTTCTCTCTCTTCTTTTCTTTCTTTCTTTTCTTCTTCTTATCTTTCTTTTCTCTTCCTTTCTTCTTCTTTTTTCTTATTCTCCTTCCCTTGCGCTCTTCTTTTTCTTTTTTCTTTTTCTTTCTTCTCTTCTTATTCTTCTTTCTTTCTTCTTTTCTCTTCTTTTCTTCTTTTCTTTCTTCTTCTTTCTTCTTCTTCCTTTTTTACGAACCAATCCTCCCTTCCCTTGCAGCGTTCTTCTACAGCAACAGCAGTTCCTTCCTCGAGTACAACGAGACCTTCGCCTTCTCTTTCGACTGTGAGTTCGACCTCGAGCTCTACCCCTTCGACAGCCACGTCTGCTGGATCGACCTCTCCGTCAGCAGGAAGGGGTCGTTCCATGCCCTTTTTCGACCCGGGGTGATCGTTAGGAGGGGGGGGGGAGGGGAGGGGGAGGGGGTCGTTGAGAGGGTAGGGGTGAGGGGGTCGTTAAGTGGTTTCATGCCCTTTTTCGACCCGTCTCTCTCTCTCTCTCTCTCTCTCTCTCTCTCTCTCTCTCTCTCTCTCTCCTCTCTCTCTCTCTCTCTCTCTCTCTCCCTCCCTCTTTCCCTCCCTCCCTCCCTCCCTCTCTCTTTCTCACTCATATAATACTAATCCCTTTTTCACACGATTGAAAAAAAAAAAATCTCAATATATCCCAACTGCATTACTGTATCGCCGTCCTCCACCCCCCCCCCCCCCCATCTTTCTTGGGATGTTGTCAACCAAGTTTTTTTTTTCTCTCTCTCTCTCTCTCTCCCCAAGGAAATTGAAGTCCACGCAGAGTCCTTCAGTCTGCCGCTCTTCACCAAGTCCGAACTGTGCTTCACCACCGCCCACGTGGAGGAGGGATACGTCTACTCCATTTCTTATAAAGTATGTTGTTGTTGTTTGTGTGTTGTGTAGAAGAAGGTGCTGGCTATCTGGAATCAGAAATAAAGTTTTACTCCATGAGTAGTTCTGGCTATTAATCAGAAATAAAGTGTAAAGTAGTTGTTGTTGTTGTTTTTAGAAGAATGGCTATCTGGGAATCAGAAATAAAGTTTTACTCCATGTTTTATAAAGTTTATTTTTTTTTTATTTTTTTTTTTATTTATTTATTTATTTATTTTAGAACAATCAGAAAAATATAGTCAGAGTATATTTTGAATTTCCCACGTGGAGGAGAAATACATTTAGTCCATTTCTTATAAAGTATGTTGATGTTGTTATTGTTTTTCTTAAGGTGCTGGGTATCTGGTAATAAAAAAAAATAATAGAATATATTTTACAAACGTACATGAGTGAAGTCATAGATTTTTCATGAAGAGTATGATAATATATGATATTCACTAATAAAATTCTTCTGTGCGAAACACAAAATTTAATTCCTTATTAAAGTTTTGGTAATTTTTCAGTAAAATCAGTATTGTGGAAATTCATCATTATATATTCTAAAAAGTTGTAAGGTATTTAACACTCACCAGTGAACAGAAAAACAAAAGATACACGAAAGGAAATTCTTACCTAGAATTCCAAGGTCAAAAGCCTCAAGATTCTGGGGTTTGACATCGTAAATATATGTCAATATAAATGTTTCATTTTAAAACCGTTACCCATGCTATACTTGTAAGAAAATAACAATATTGAGAAAAAAATATATATATACAAAATATCGAACACAGGTAGTGTCGTCTATTAAGTAATAACTCAGCTAATAACAATTATTAATTACTCAATTACTATTACTCAACTACTAATTACTCAATCACCAATTACTCGATTACTATTACTCAATTACTAATTACTCAATTACTTACCTGGCACTCAAAATAGGTCCTTATTATCGTCTATTTTTCCTGCCAAATCTTACAAATGTTGGCTTTCATTCTAGGTGCTCTTGTCTCGCAAATATAGCGCTTATGTCATCAATACTTTGGGTCCATGCGTCTTGGTTGCTATTATCGGCTATATTACTCTCTTCTTTGAACAAGACAACTTCAGGTAAAGATTTTTTTTTCACTTTATTCGAGTTATATACATGCAGGTCCTTCAGTAGAATTAATTTTCTTCCGTAAAATATTGTAGATAAATGTTTATTTTTGACAAAGTCGTTTGAATGTAAATGTTCCCGCACATTTTGTTTCTTTGTTGTTTGTGTCTCTTCTATCTCTCTCTCTCTCTCTCTCTCTCTCTCTCTCTCTCTCTCTCTCTCTCTCTCTCTCTCTCTCTCTCTCTCTCTCTCTCTCTCTCTCTCTCTCTCTCTCTCTCTCTCTCTCTCTTTCTGTCCCTCTCTGTCTGTGTCTCTCTCTTTCTCTCTCTCTCTCTCTCTCATTCTCTTTCTCTCTCTCTGCAGTGTGGAATTCATGGCGAACAGATTGCAACAGGAACAACGAAGGGAAGAACAAGAAATAGGCATATTAGTGTGTTTTCTTGTCCTTCCCTTCGTTACTCCTGTTGCACACTTTGCAATTTGCACGCTTATTTGTTGTGATTTTCATGCATGTGCAGATGTGTTCAATAGCTGTTTAATATTTGTACTTTTTATAAAGGTCAAATAGAGATTATTGACTTCAATATTATCAAAGGCTTTGTGTTATTTTATTTGGATATAATTCGGATGTAATTTATATACATAATTTATATATAATTTTGGATATGATTTATTTGGATATAATATACTAATAGAATTCGTTATTTTATTTGGATATAATGTAATAACATAATTCGTTATTTTATTTGGATATAATTATTTGATATAATATAATATAGTTTGTTATATCATTTGGATATAATTTATTTGGATATAATTAATTCTGTCTGGATATAATTAGATATAATTCATCACATTGCTTCTCACAAATACCTGTACATGAAGAGAGCAGAGAAAAGGCTGTAGATTTTAGAACATTTACGAAAGCACACAAAATACAGGAAAATCTGTCACCCCTTTCGATATTCTGAATTCCCCAAGGAGTATTACTGACAACCCTTTCGAAATATTGTTTACTGTGTTATTAGAGCCCCTATCACCCTATCACTATCACTGTGTTATTAGTGTTGTTTGAGCCCCCATCGTCTTCTTACTATCACTATATGTTATTAGAACACATCATCCTATCATCACTGTGTTATCATTTGAACCCTTATCAGCCTATCACTATTACTGCGTTATATATGTTATTTCTTATCACCTATCATTATCACTGTGTGTTATTTGAGTCATATCATGTTATTTGAGCACTCATCATCCTATAATTATCACTGTGTTATTTGAACCCTTATCACCCTATCACTATCACTGTTATATATGTTATTTGAGGCCTTATCACCCTATCACTATCACTGTTATCAATGTTATTTTTGGCCATATCGTCCTCTCCCTATCACTGTCATAAATGCCACGAGAGCCCTTACCCTCCCTTGGCGCCGAGCCTTCAACCCGAGCCCCGTTCCCTGCCGTTGCAGCGACCGCATCATGGTGACGCTGTCCTGCTTCATCGTGGTGGCCACCCTCTTCTCCCAGGTCGCCGCCACCACGCCCTCGTCCGCCTCCAACAAGGTCATCGACACCATCTTCTTCTGGGTGATGACGCGCCTCTTCTTCATCTTCCTGCACCACTTTTCTCAGTCCTTCATGTGGGCGTACGTGGGGCGGCGTCGCGAGGCAGGGAAGGCGGGCGTCACCGGGGCGCCGCGAGCGAGTCCCGAAGGCGGCGGAGGCCCTCCCGGGCGTCGGGGGGGGAGAAAGGGGCGTCGGCGCTGGCCTGGGCGCCCCCTCCCCTCCCCGCGCCCACCAAGGCCGACGAAGCCCACGCGCGGCGGGTCCGGAGGGTCAGGCGGGTCAACCGGGCCATCATCTTCGCCATGGTGGCTTGGGACGCCCTCGCGACCCTCGTCATGGCGCACGACATCGTCATCCGTCGCCAGAAGGCCGGTGACCAGTTTGGAGAGTGTCGAGAATTCGAATAAAAGAAGATTTAGCTTAAATGCCATTTGTTACAATGGATATTATTTGCTGTGACGTACTGTCTGTTTTATTCTGTTTCTAAATCTACTGTGTTCAAGGAATGGATTTTGATGATTACAGTAGATTTATTTTTCCCTCGTATAGAAGCTTGTGAAATAATAAGACGAACAAGATATAATTTAGTTACCTCTACAGTCACAGAGAGACCTCAAAATTTCATGTCAACTGGTATCATTCCTTTGGATATGATTGGAATCTAATTTTATCAATATACATCTTAATGTTTTACTATTTTTATATATTTAAAGCACCGTAGTCTGTTATTTACACAATATGTAGGGACTTTGCCTTCTGTCCAGCTTTGTTGCCAAATAAGAGGGAGAGTATCCACTGATGGTGAACAGACTGGTTGTTGACGACTGACACTGGATATATACTAATTGTTAAAGGATTGATAGTGGAAATAGACACTATCCATAAAGTACGACCCCCTAGTAATAATTTCATGAAGTAAAAAGTTTAAGAAAAAAACGTATTATGGTAGATAAACCAAAAAATACCTAAATGTTTAATACCTTTCTATATTTTGATTCAACATCCACAATTAAAGCCAATTTTCACTCAATCCTTGAAGGTCCTCTATCAGACTCAGACGCCCCAAAACCATCCTTCAATCCGTCCTTAAGTGTAAGTTATGTATGTAAGATAATTAAGATTAAGAGAAAATGAATTAAAGGTAATACAGGTAATGTAATTCTGGTGAATAGGTATATTAATAGGTTAATTAAGCTTAGAGAAAAACAAAACAAAAGGTGATACAGATTTGTGTGATTCTGGTGAAAAGGTATGATTAATTATGCTAAGGATAATAAGAAAAAAATAAATGCACAGCTACTGTAATTCTGGTGAGCAGGTATATCTATAGATACTAATTTGATTTAGAAAAATAATGAATACAGCTACTGTAATTCTGGTGAATAGGTCTGTTCATAGATGTTAATTAGGCTTAGATAAAAAATAAAAGAAAAGTTTTAAAAATGCAGATTATTTTGATTCTGGTGAAAAGGTATATTTATAAATGCTAATTAGAGTTAGAAAAAATGAATAAATGCACTTTTGTAATTCTAGTGAACATATATATTTATAGACATTAATTAGGGTTAGGAAAAAGGGTAATACAGACTATAGTGATTCTGGTGACCAGGTATATCTATAGATATTGATTCTAGTAAAAAGGCGTATAAGTATAAGTATAAGTATAAGTATAAGATAAGTATGTGAACATTATAAGTAAATATACGAATATATAAGCATAAACATTTCCTTTTCCTTTTATTTTCTCTCATTGTTTATTTCTTAATAATTTAATTTTTTCTTTATTTATCTTGCTTTCTCGTTCTCTTATATATATATATATATATATATATATATATATATATATATATATATATATATATATATATATATACATATAATATATATAAATGAGGAGTGAGAGTGAGAGGGGGAGAGGGGGAGAGGGGAGAGAGTCAGAGCCACTTTCTCTCATAAAGAAATAATTAAGTGAATATACATGACTGTTTTTGAATAATAGTGAATAATAGCCTTCAATGTGTAATTTCATAGTTTATTCTCCAAAGGTCTCTCTACACCGACGGCATTTCGCTGTAGAAAAATCAAATTGCTCTCGTGCTTCGTGAATTTGGACTTTTACCCCCTTCCTTATCCTTATATTCTTTGGTGCTTTGACTTCTTGTGCTTGCAGTGGAATGCAAACTTTTTTTTTTTTTTTTTTTTTTTTTTTTTTTTTTTTTTAGGTAGGATGTTCTAATTACAATGATTCCTTGGTGCTTTGATTTCATGTGCTTGCAGTGGAAAGTTTTTTTTTTCTTCTTCTTTTAAGTAGGATTCTATTGCCGTCCCTTCTGCTTTCTCCGCTGACTAGTAGTCTTCACCCTCGCCGTCGTCGTCTGCGAATGCAAAATAACACCAGATGAAACCAGGGACGACTAAGCAGCATCAAAAAGAGCAAAAATGATGATAATAATAATAATAATAACAATGATAATAATAATGATAATGATAATAATAATAATAACAACAACTACAACAACAACAACAACAACAACAACAATAATAATGATAATAAATAAATGAATAAAGATATATACAAATAAAAACAAGATAAAAAAATAAAAGGGAGAACTCCTGTACACATCGTGGGCAGAGAACCCCTCGGAAGCGCGCCCGTGTCCCACCTTCGACGCAGCACTGGCAGTCCGTCCCGTGGCAGGCGTCCTCGACCACCGTGCCGTCGCAGCCCTCGCTGACCTTCCTGCACTCGCCGTCGCACGAAGGTTTTGCGATGCAGATGCTTGTGTCTGGGAGTGTTCGGATACGACGTTAGTGTTACAGGTAGCGTCCATTTGGTGTGGCTTATCCGGGGTATAAGCATCAAAGCAGCAAGGAGTCATTATTAGGAAAAGGAAAAATATCCGGATTCACAAAGTACAATTTGATTTCTC
>NW_020869613.1:311154-313654 GCF_003789085.1 Penaeus vannamei | reverse complement strand
CGAGAGAGAGAGAGAGAGAGAGAGAGAGAGAGAGAGAGAGAGAGAGAGAGAGAGAGAGAGAGAGAGCGAGAGAGAGAGAGAAAGAGCATTTTGCATGGCACACGGGAAAGTTCAAGTTTCAGGACTGAATGAACAGAGATCTCGTGAGTCTTGCTTTTCCTGGGAACCTGATCTAATTCCTCACAGAATACAGACACATCTTATGCAATGACCAGGGCTCCGAGCAGGGTCCTGACAGCCGAAAGACACTTCTGAAAGTCTTTGTGCGTGAAACAGAACATACGATAAAGAAATAGCTCCTTTGTTTTTGTTTTATTTCACAGTTATACGGCAGACAGGTGAATCTATAACTGCGCCATTGTTTTAAAAAATACGCCTCATTTGTGGAAAAAATGTACTCTAGATCTGAGATTAGTTTAATACGATGTCAGTTTCCTAATACAGTATGCCAATTAACTGTCATGGATACTCCCGTCTCCCCATCTGACGCTGATGTCATGGGTTAGAAAAAAAAATTATGTCATCATAAATAGTATTCAGATCTACTTATCCGTCATTTGTGAGGCTCTCATTAGCGTAGATATCGTAAATCTTCGTATATAGAAAGGCCCTAATTCGTATGCTTATACATAAGCGGCGCACATGGGTTCCTTACAATGAAAAGGGTTGGGGACCACTTTTCTGCGGAGACCATTCTTAAAGGATTTTAGTATTTTTTATATATCTAAATATTTTTCTTATATTTCTATATACTATGATTTTCATATATATTTTTACACTATATATTACATATATTTTAGTACTGTTTGTATTCTTAAAGGACATTTTTATTATACTTTTTTATATACTTTTTAAATATTCATATACATTGGCACTTTTTCCGTCAATTTTTTCCGGTTCCGTATAAAGAAATATAATTATGTATATTGTTTAGAGAAATATTCTAGAATATTCACTTCTGTTTACATTAACTAATTCTATCTAATTTATTAATTAAAAACAAATCTAGTTGTGTAGATCCTCCGGAACACAAGATCAAGACGGTAATTAGTCTTCGTCTGGGAAATGTTCTATTTGCAAACGATAATTGCGGAAGACCTTAAATTCACGCGGAAACGGAAACAAAATTTAAAAATAAAAAATAAATAAATAAATAAATAAGAAGGAAAAATGCTAGTATAAAGAGCGTTGACATAGAGCTGCATCTACTCTTCAAGCATGTGAAATACTGTAATACGTTCCGCTTCGACAACTCCACAGGACATCAAAGAAAACATAATTGAGAATGGTTTGTTTTTTTCTTTTAAAAATTCCTTTTTTCAGGATTTCTTCGCGCTGTTTAAATAGTGTAACACTATCTGACCGAGTTTCTTCTTTTAGGGCTGATTTATTATGTTAAGAAGGGTCATTATCAACCCTTAAAACATTCAACAATACATCTCAATGAAAAGTTTATTTCGTTCTTTTAAGAATGTGAACACAAATGACTAGTTGATAGAACTCGGGTAAAATCGTTAACTAATTACTTCTTTATCCATTCCAGACGAAATAGAACAGCTGTCCTTAATTACCACTGTCTGAACCAGAATTATACTTAGATGAAAGTAGATATAAGACAGATAGTGCTACTTTTAGTTAGCCTATTAAACCCTAAAAAGGGTTTTCTAACGGCTGTTTATGGTGTGGAACAGTTTGTTATCGTAAAAAGAAGAGCGGATTTTTTTCTACTTCTGGTGATTTTAACAATAGCAAATAAATTATACAATAATCATATATCTAGCTATATCTGACATCTTATGTGATGACGTCATTATCTCCATCCCTTTTCACATCTGTTAATTTGTGCAATGTTTCGGTAAATTTCCACTGAACATGATTCATTACTAGCAATGGCAAAAGACAATGGAAAAAAACAAGAACAAAATAAAAAGTTCTGTTCATATTTGCAGTAAGTGAAGACAAAGAGGCGGGGCTTAGCTTGACAGTTGCCAACTAGGATTTTCATCGAGGTGGAGTGGTGCTACCTGTCTGAAAGTACCTCGACAGTAGGACCTGTTGCAAAAGATCTCTCAAGAAATAACTCCAAGGCACAGAATAAGAGTCTAGATTTCCTTACGGTTCAGCAAAGGCGGCAAAATCAGGAACTTGGGGAAATATTACCTGAGTACTTCTGTATAAGTACCAGGATCTCCCTTTATTCCTGTCGAGAGCGCTTGACTCCTGCTACCAGAATGGTTTTGATTTTCTGATCTCACAAACTAGAGGTTTGAATTCCATTGCCAAGATCTGGACGATTTTGATATCCTGGATCTTAGCTTTGGTCGAGGAGACCTATGATATATATAATATATATATATATATATATATATATATATATATATATATATATATATATATATATAGAGAGAGAGAGAGAGAGAGAGAGAGAGAGAGAAGAGAGAGAGAGAGAGAAGAGAGAGAGAGATAGACAGAGATAGATAGATAGATAAACAGACAGGTA
>NW_020869613.1:296154-306154 GCF_003789085.1 Penaeus vannamei | reverse complement strand
TTGTTTTTGTTAAGAAAGAAATAGCTTCCTACGCTTTTACTTCAACCATATGGCCTTAATAAGATGTGGTTTTCATCTAATCATCAGGTCCGCATACTGTTAAATTAATGGTTAGAGGCGAAATTAATGTGCTAGACACCGAAGGTCATGATTCATTCTAGGAGGTACAGCATCGGAAAGGGTAAAGATGGGGATGAGTTATACGTCAGCGGTGTGTAGTAGTAGGATGGTATTTGAAGGGTGTATGTAGTTGGGTAGAGGTGGAGGGGGCGAGTGGTGCCCATATACTGCATAAGGGGGTATGTGGTCCCCAGTGGTAAATGAGTTAGCCCAGAGTAATTTTTTTCAATTTCGTGATCAATCAGTTACAAATTTAAATGTTTGAATATATATTTACTACCCAAGTAACATTCTTCATTTTTTGAATTTTATTTTATTTTGCGGAGGAGGGGTTTTTATTGCTCTGTTTACTATAATAAATAGGTTTCAGACAAAATATCTTCAATCACAAAAGAAATTGTATTTTGTAAGTGCAACAGATAGACATGTTTTTTGGTTTAATATATTTTCTTGCTTCTTGTCTATGGTTGTCTTTTCTGAATGAGGGCAAAGTTTCTCTCCATACTTTTGCATAAATGTACTAAAGATGTACAGGTTTCAATTTTTCTCCCTTCAAATGCAAAATCTGAGCTAAATTAACCCAAATCTTTGATATAAATGGCAACACTATTCAATAAAGATGAATCAACACAAGCCTTATTAGTAAAAACAAAAACAAAAATAACTTGCTATATATTACCCATCTAAATATTTTGCATCATCAAATAACTAAAAGAAAAAAGATAAGGATTCAAATATCTATTTAGTTTCTCTACATTTCCTTTTACATTTTTTTTCATTAGGTTCACACATCTAAGAAGGGTATAAAGAAAGCCAATCTTAAAAAATCTTATTTATTTGATAGGTTGTGGAACTGCACAGCTGTCATTTTTTAGTGCCAATCAAAGAGATTCTCACGTAATAAAAAGTAGATATAAAGGTTGTTGGTCCTATATGCTCTTTACAAAAAAAAAAAAGGGGAAATGTACAAAATATTTGTACTGGACATCATACCATGCAATTTCACTTATACAGCCAAACTGCTACTTGTAGTTAACTCTACATTTACCTGTATGGTCGCGGCCATAATGTATTCTTCTCCTGGATTTTAATACCACAAATACAAGTAATTCCTCAATTCTTGGGGATGCCGCAGAATCAGCCTCCACAAAACTTCCAAGTTGCCAGCAGCCTGACCATGAAGTAATATAACAAATAATTTAATACATTTAAGGAATAGCATCACTAAACCCTTCGCCGAGCTTCTGGTTGGTTAAGCTCACTGCTAAGACATTGGTTAATCTCCAAGAAACACCAACCAAGAAACTTCACTTCCACACACCGTGACGCTCAGCCGGACCCAACGTCTCAGCGGGGGCGTCCCTAAAAGTGGCTCCTATCATGTTTCATCACCAAGACAATAATGATACAGCAACTCACAAGCAAAACACTGATACAAAATTTTCTTACATATAGGACAATATCATTAATCATCTTACTTAACTGTAAATCATAATATTCTCTGCCACCAACACTAGTTGCTCCCTGATAACAACTGTACTGCCAATATGTATGTATGTAGTATTTATGAACATATATATGTGCGCGTGTGCATGAGCATGTGTGTGTGTGTGAGTGAGAGAAGAGTTGGTGTGCACACAACTGTGAGAGAGTACTAGTGCTTGCACTTGTACCCCACTTCTTTACTTTGTATATATCTGGTCATCAAAGAACAACTTGTGGCGATTTTGTTTATCTAAATCATTAATGCATTACTATGTTAACCCAAACACTAACCTAGGTACAGTAATTAAATATAAGACCACTGAATGTACATAGAAAAAAATATATATTTTGTTCAATGTCATCAATATCTCCTGATGGCACTGTGTACATGGTCAATCACTCAGCCAATTTCTAGCAAACATCTGAAGAATTCAATGCAGCTTTTAGTTAAATAAAATATTGAATTCCAAAGAATAAAACGCCCAGCCTTTTGAAACAACCTGAGTGGATCAGTTGTCCTTTAAACCGAGAAGCCAGTGATTAATAAGAACACTATTTCAACACAAAAGTGCCTGGTTCTTTCAGCTAGCCTGTGTAGGAATTAGTCCAGAATCCTGTCATATTACAGTATCTATAAGATACAACTATTAACCCCATTCAGTTTTACATCATCGGCTTACACGTAAATTTTGTAAGGACTACACTGCTGTTAAAATATTTTTGGAATACTTCACATTTAACCTCTGGACACTTGTGCAAACATTTCAAAAATAGAAACACTTTTGGGGTGTCGTAACTGATAGCACAGAATACTCGCAAGTACCTGAAATTTTGGGTTTCTCTCTTTTTGCTCTGAATATGTCCCGCTTGATCAATCTTGTCCCAAAATGGTAAAATGGGGAGGGGGAGGGGGAGATTTTTGTTTTTGTTTTTGCTTTTGCTTTGTTTATATAAAAAAGTGAATACAAGTACACTAGGATCCCTGTACACTGCAGACACTCATTCTGGCTCTACAGGTGGAAGGAGCTTCGTCAGACCTCAGTAACGTGTACGTTTCAGGTCAAAGTCCTCAGCGGCAGGCTCTCTCTTGACACCACCTTGTTGCGGATACTCGTTGCTGCGTGCTGCAGGGTACCTGTCCTCTGGTGTGCTAGGTGGGTATCTTTCACTGGGTGGCCCTTGGCTGTACCTGTCCTCGCTGGAAATTGGTGGTGCTTGTTGTTGATATCTTTCATTTGGACGAGCACTTCCGTGGTAGTCAGAGTAACGGTTCTCCTGCGAGCCTCCCATGTAGCGGTCCTGAAAAGATTATATAACATGAAAGTCTATATACATTATATATGCATATATATATATATATATATATATATATATATATATATATATATATATATATATATATACATATATATATAAATATATAATATATATACATATATATATATATACACATATACACATACATATATATATATACATTATACATAATACATAATCATTATACATACCCATACATACATTATACATACCCATACATACATTATACATACCTATACATACATATATTATATACATACATTATATATAACATACATACATATATATACCTACATACATATACTATACATACTATATAACCTATACATACATATATATACCTATACATACATATATATACCTATACATACATATACTATACATATATATATACCTATACATACCATATACATATATATACCTATACATACATATATATACCTATACATACATATATATATACCTATATACATACATATATATATACCTATACATACATATATATACCTATAGCATACATATATATTATATATATATATAATATATATATATATATATATATAATATCTACCTATAGCATATATATAGTATAATCATATATACATTATATATAACAATCTAAAGTGAGTATGGTCACATATAATTGGACCATAATGTGCATATATAGTAGATATATAGATCGAATGAATATATATATCATATTAGTGAATACTGTATAGATATAATGACATATCCTATTATACCCATATATATGAGACGTTAGTAGTACTAGTAATTGTGTATACGTGTGACAATATTATTGATTATTAGCGAGGTAAGTCAGGATCATTGCATATATTCGTAGTTACCATATGTATTAGTTATAGGTGAGTATAGTTATTATAGCGAAGTAGCTTACAGGAGGTAGTTACCCAGGTTGGATATTAATTGAGATATGATTAATACTAGTAACATTAAGTAGGTCTAAAGAATAGTAAGGGATATAATAAAGTTGGGTACGCAGGATACTAATGCTGCGTTATGGTACTCGCGTAGTAGGTACTAGGTAGTCTATGTAGATATAATTGACTTAGATATATGAGGGTAGTAGTATAACTATTATTTGCTGTTGGATAAAAAAATTGTTGTAAACAGTTTTAATAAAAATAAAAAAATCAAGAGGTGAAAGGTTTAATTCTAGAGGTCGCGTAACTCGTATAATAACTATATATATAATGTAATAGGGGGTATATATATATATATATATATATAATATATATTATATAGTATTATATGGTTAGGCGATCAGGATTAGTGGTACAGTATAGAATGTAGATGTTATAGGGGTATAGTAATAGGCGCCTATTGTATGTATAAGGTGGGGCTCTGTGGATACGTATTTATAATGTATGGGTGTATGAATTGTGGTATAATAGATATGCTTATATAGTGATTATAGAATATATAATATACTAGATATAGATATATACAATACGCTATACAGTAGCCTATTACATATATATAGTAAGTTATACCCTAGATACCAATTGTATATTATAGGTTATAAATATACCGTATTACAGTAATATAGTATATGTATATAGTATATATACTCCTATACATGTATAGTAAGGCTATACTACTATATATATCCTATACATGGTATAGAGTACTTGTAATATATACTATAACATGTAGTACTATATATATCGTATATAATACTACCTATTACATGTATAATATATAATATACTAACGTATAACATGTAATATAGTATATATATATAGTGCACTATTACATGTATAGTATATTAATATAATCTACCTAAACTTAACTTGTATATATCAATAGTTAGATATATGGCTAATGCCGCTGGGTTATATAGCCATGTATAGATTAGTATATATATAGCTTATAGCATAATTATAACTATCTACTATGTACTATATATTATTATAGAGGTATCAATTTAGTCATATAGTATATTAGTCATATTGGTATAAGTAGCGGCAGTCACTACTACGTGCGCCTATTCACAGTGGTATATGATATTATATATCAGGGGTATAATATTACTAATACAATAATAGTAATATAATAATATATAATATAATATATATAGTATATATTACCTATTACATGTATATATGATACTATAAGCCTATACATTGTATATATTATATAATACTATATCCTATACATGTAATACTATTATACTAGTTATCCTATAACATGGTATATATATATGAATATAGCTCTATACATGTATGATAGTAATATATATATATAGTACCTATAAAACATGTGTATATATATAGCTAGAGGTAGATAACGGGAAGCATCATACATGTATATCGATATAACTAGTAATAGACTACTAGTATACCGTGATACATGTATATATAGTATATGATTACCTGTACCCTATATGCAATGGTATTTTATAGTGAGATTAATATACAAGTATAAGATATATGGATTTGATAAAGATACGCTATTGATGTAAATATATATATATACCGCAGTATACATGTAGTAGTATGTAGTTACATTCCTATAGCGCGATGTATATATAGGTACGATACTCTATACACTCGGTTATAGGCTTATAAACTTTTGACATACCTATCCATGTATATATTCAATATAGTCATATACTATAGTTAATATATGTATCATAACATAGTACAGCCTATACATATATAATAATAAGGTACCTATAGACATAGTATCATAGTATAGCCCACTATACATGATATACATAATAGATAGCACTAGTTACATATATATCATGGTACTAACTCAAGCTATACAGTATATAGTATTATAGGTAATAGGCTCGAGGCACTAAGATACTCATGAATATATTAGGACCCAGTAACAATATAGTATTATAAATAGCCTATACATATATTATATATAAGCGCTATAGCATATATAGAGTATATTCTAACGTTATACAGGATATAGAGTAGCTAGTATAGCTCATCACTATGATATAAGTATCATTTTATATAGCCTATACTCATACATATTATTAGATTACTCTCTACATAATAATAAATATAATAAATGACCCCTAACATAAACATATAATACTATATAAGCCATAACATACATAATACTAGCGTGATATATAAAGAAGCTCCTAACATACAATAGATTATATGTAGGCTGGAATATGAGCCTATAGCAACTAGGCACTATAGTTAGTTATAGATATAGGAGAATTGGCGCCGTATAAATTACTGATATAAGGTATATGCCTATAACAAATACATATAGTATAGTGTGGGCATAGTAGTAGTAGTAGTAACTGAACATATATTATAGTACGGCCTACTACGATTATCATATATACTAACATAATATATATATTATATAGTAGTAGTGATATTAGTTGAGTATAGTATATGTATAGTATATATGCCGTATAATATATATACTACGCCTACCTATAAATATAATATAAAGAGATATAATTGCCTATCGCATAATACGTATGTATAGGTCGGAGTAGCGTATTTAGGCATTAGTAGTGTATAGGATAATTTCATAGATAACATATATATAGTAAGTACCTTAAATATCCATGAATTAGATACCTATATCATATTAATAGGTGATTCCTATAACATATATATATATACCTATAACATTATATATATATACCTATACATATTATATATGTCTATATACTATATACCTATTACATTACTATTAGATACTATAATATTCAATTAGGTAATTAAAGTATATGAGTGAGTTTGAGGTAGTGATTTGATTTGCAGCGGGTATATACTATATGATTTATAGTATACAGTATAGCGTTAGCATATAGGGTATATTACAGTATACGCAGTATACATACAGTATTAGTACTTATAGGTAGGTATATGTATATATATATAATATATATATATACATATACATATATAACTATATTATATATATATAGTAATATATATCATCATGATTAGGTATATTACTGATAGTCGTGAGAGGTCCCTAATACATATGTATAGGAATATATACATAATATATATACCTATAAGATGATATATATATAATATATATATAGCTATACGTATTAAATATAAGATATACAGTTATATATATACCTTGATACCACTATAATAATATAGTATAGCATATAGTATATATTAGCATAGTTGATCTATAGCGTAACATATATATAAATCATTATATAAAAATACAGCATATATATATATAGATATACATATATATATTATATAAGTCACATATAGTATTATAAGGCATATTAATATAGCATATTTACTAGTATATGGCTACAGTATACATAAGTATATACCCGTTAGCATATGATTACTATGCCATGATATAGGTATAAATCGGGTACATATACCATACTATATACGTTAGCCAAATATATTTATTATACATATATAAATACATTATATATATCATATAACATGTAACTCAAACGTACCATTATTCAATGTATATTAAAAATGATATAATGAGTCATTGAGTAGCATTATAAGTCTATCTTATTCTGATCTATTCTATCTATATTATTATATACGTAGTATATTAGTATGATAGTATCATAGAAGTACTATATGGTATCATGATGGTATATTACACTGATATATATTATCCTATATATGACTAGTAAAGTAGATACTCCTCTACATATATATATATGAGGGTATACATATTACATGATATATAATACTTATTCCCAGTATGTCGCTGTATACATATATAATGATATCTATACTGTAGGGCTTCTAATATCATTATTATATGGTATAATAGTTATAGTAACCTATACATATAGATATAGCCTGTCGTATACATATATAAAGACCTATTAAATGACATATATATATAACGGAGAGATTTTATTATATTAAGATTAGTAACTATATAGGACCAAGGGCGCACGGCATGACACTAGCGACTCAGTATACATATACCTACTATCTATATGCAATAGCGGTATATACCAGATAATATATCAGATTAACCCTATAGACATAGTAACTATAGTATGTGTATGTAGCCCTAGTCGATGAACACTATATATACAGTCAGGTAATATGAAGGTATTTATTATATATATTAGCTATACAATGGTAGATAAGTATATACTATATAATATGATATATATAATATGATATGCATATATCATATATAGTAACGTAGTAATAGCAATATATAGTTATATATAGTATAACATATATATTATACCTATACATTATATATATTGTACTTTCCTATAATATATAGTATAAGATTGACCTATACACTCACTACCTATATAACCTACTCTAGTACATAGATATTATATGTATCTAATCCTGATAGCGCGCATATATAATACTAAATATACTATGTTACAATATATATAAGTGCTAGATTAGGCTCCGACTATAACATATATATAGCTTATACGCCCTATACATATATATATACTATACATATATATTATATACGTAATCACAATATATCATACCCTATACACTATATATAATATTAAAACCGGGTTTTTACCCTTAAGAGTTTAGACCATAAAGAAGATTTTTATTAGAATATATAGTACTATATATAACATATATATATATATATATTATATATATAGGTGGACTGGATCATATAGTTGATATAGCAGATATATCAGAGCATATATAATAAAGAAGCACACACGATACTAATATATAATAGTTGAGGTGCACGCAGCACACACATACATATATATAGATACATAGATCACACAATCACAGCATATATATAATACAACACATATATATATACATGCCCACACACAGTATATACTAATATCCACACACACACACAGACACACATATATGTATGCAACACACACATGATTATATATTAGGTATATAATTATAATATATATATATATATATATATATATTATGGTGGTGGTGTGTGGTGTGTGTGTGTGTATATATAGGGTTGTGGTGGGTATATAGTATATATAAGGTGTGATGGTGATGGGGTATAGGATATCGTAGTATGGTATAGGGTGAATATATATAATATGGTATGAGGTAGTATATACTAGGTAGTGATAGGTATAGACTACCTTATATAGTGATAGTAGGGTTATACTATACTATATGTAATTAGGTATTAAGTTGTTATATATGTTAAACGTAAGGTATATATGGTAATATATGTATAAGGGTATATATATATGTTATATGGGTATAGATTATATATATGTAGTAGGGTGGTATATATGAAGTGTATAGATCAGTATGGTATATATAAGTATTATTAGGCATATATATCTATATAATATACATCCCATATAATCATATAGATATATGAGCATTAATATATACATATATAGTATACATTATAAGTATATTAACTATAAGTAGCATATATATACATAGTTGTTTAAGCCAAGTATAAGCACATAATATATTAGAATACATATACAGTATATTACATATACAGATATATACAGTACTATAATAGTAACTATATATCAGTATATAAACAGTATATTAGCATATGATACATGATAATAGTACTGATACATATACAGTAACATATAGATACATCTCATACATAATACATTGTACATTACTACCTAAAGAGATACATAAATATATACTATGAGGTACATATTATACTTTATAGGATACTATGACGATTATAAAAGTGGAACATATAGCTTATAGTGTAGTAGTGATTAGGATATACATATATATAGATATTAATAGATACATATATATTGAGTAGTGTATGAGATAGAGTTATATATTATATACTAATACTATGGATACATCTATATAATATATCGTAGTATCGATATATACTCAAGAATACAGTTAATATATATATGATGAGGGATACATATTAGTATTATATAGATAGCATAGTAGTATATATATACCTATAGAATACATATATAGGTAAGTACGATACATATATAGATACATATATGTATACTATAAATACTTATACATGAATATATAATACCATAGCTATATACATATCTATATACATTATATATTAACATTATATATTATACATATGGGTATAACAATATACATATGGTAATATATACCATTAT
>NW_020869613.1:271154-288654 GCF_003789085.1 Penaeus vannamei | reverse complement strand
TCTTTGCGTTCATTTCTGTACACATCATTCTTGTGCATCGAGTTTTCTGAGGACTTATACCCCTTCTATTGTTCCTCACCTTATGCCAGCCTCAAGGGTTCTACGATCAAATAACTGGAAACACTAAAGTATGCGTAACATCATGTACCAACGAGCCAAGTGCAGGTAACCTTTCGGAAAAAAACATAGACAGTGCAACGAGGTAGAGTTTAATGCTAATGATGCAGAGCGCTAACATACAAGCAATGAACTGACGACTATGGAAGAACTAAAAGAGACTATAAACGAGCACATAAACCTCAAATTCCATATAGATATATATTTCTGTCGAGAACTGAAACAATACTTTAACGCTTGCGACAGTTATCGAAAGAAAAGAGTATCTTGACTACTCTACAGATTCTGATGATGCTCTTGAACAAGATCATTTACACGCGAAATTGTCCCCCTGAACTTACCTAATCATCTACACACACCTAAGTATAATAGTTGTCATGCCTCGGTTGATACAGTAATCTCCATCGTATGATTTTTTTCGTATTGAAATGGCTACTTGGCGATTAATTCTTCTCTCAGGAGTTTGCACCTAGATCTATCATGCTCAAGAATTAGGCACATTTTTTAGCTTAGTAAGTTGGATATATGATCACACTGTCTATAGGTGATTATCTGCCCAGTTCCGTCCGGATCAGTGATTGTGGGGTAAGAAATACCCTGTTTCTATCTCTTGGCGAAGTAGTGTTAGATTATTGGGCGTGCTCTGCGCTTTGGCTATACTACATGCACCAATCGTTCACGTTGTCACTTAACTCCCGGGTGGGTGTTACATATTAGTTGTTGTGTGTCGTTGTGTATTCGTTCTTGTCTAGTCGTCGGCTCTAGCCGATGTACAGTCTCTATACTTACGCGGTGAACAGAGTCGCATAATATGCGAGTAGTAGGAATATTAGTTATACTATATTGCACCTATAAATGTATCTGAATTAATCCGAATCGTAGCATGAACAGTCTCTTAATCACTGGCAGTGAACTCCATCTAGCGTCTCATATCAGAGTATCACATAAATATCCTGTATCTTGTAACATATTAGTGTTATAGACTCCGGCATGACTTCTGCCTCAATACCCTTCGTTTACCACGCCTCATCATGGCACCTCAAAATAATTTTGCATACAATTATAAAACAATATTAACTCATAAATTCCTTCCCATATACGAAAGAACAATATGTAAAGAGACAAAGAAATCATATTACTGCATGTTGCCGAGACTGTAAGTAACAGAGAGTTCACGATTCTCATTTGACTTCCAACTCCAAGCAGCATACAATAATTAATACTTAGCTATCTTAATTATATTATGAATGACGTTAATATATATCAAGGTAAAATAAATAAATGAGAAAAACCTTTTCTCTCCTATAACAATTTTTCAATTCATCTAACATACCTCGCAAATCCTCCTATTTACCTTATATATATTTAATGCTTGAATATATACATACTGAATAGCGTAATGCTTTTATGTATTCAACTCATTCCGTTTCTGACTGGAACTATCAGAAATCTACATTATTCTTTCTTTTTTGTCTCAATCCTCCTTCCTTCGTGTCAACTTTTCTTTTCAGCCTCGCTTTTTGCTCCTTTATCATCTTAACTTTAAACAAAATGTATAGGCCATACTATGAGAAGTCCTAATTGGACTATCTCGCACATGGTCCTGCCTTATTAGTTAATTGTCTCTTGTCGCACTATCTAACAAGTGGTGAATGGGCAAAGGATGGTTGATACTCTAGGATACGACCATACCTCACCATAATTGTTGATGTTTGTTCTTTTCATTAATTTTTGAGATTTAATTAATGGTAATTCTGTCACTTAGACTTTTAGTAACAAGCTTTAAAGCAATTCACGTTAAAGTAACTTAGAGTATGAAATTAGTACAAATATTTCTTTATTCTAATTCCTCATTAAAAAAAAAAAGCCCAAGGGCATATCTTATGAAGCTTAAATAGCTTGAGACTGATATTATGAATGGATAATAGAAAAATATCTTTAGAAAACCTGCACAGAAAGAAACAAACCAACCTTTACCATCAATGATACATTTTTTGAAGAAGCTGAAAACAAGGTGTGTAGATTATACAGCAAGCAAATGCCACATAGTAAGTCCCAATGCTTTACTGAAGTAATCCAAATAATTTCTTCTATGAGCTTGTTGAAAAACTGCCACTGATACTTGCATTATGTTGAACAACATATGAAATCATCAAAAATTGCGAAACACACCAAACATGTGGTATCCTTTAATATATATATATATATATATATATATATATATATATATATATATATTATTATATATATATATATAAATAAAAATCAATTGTGTAAACTACCAGCATTAAGAAGCAATGCATTTCATGGCATAATCCCCCAGCATTTACACTATTTTTAATTTTTTTTTACACAGATTTTACCTAATAAGCCATAAATTATGATTTAACTACTTTTAGACTATTTACCTCCTATACTTCCTCAAATAAGTCGGGTGTAATTTTCATTGACAGAAATATGAACATTTAGGCAAATGAGGTATTTCAAAATCAACAAAATCATCTTTACCTTGTTAAGATCATTGTCAAACCCCACTTCTATCAATTATAGCCATAAAAAAAATATATATGTATACATTTAACCCACTTACAACGGGTGTCACACATATGAGAAACCTGGAAAAAGTAAACGTTACCAGGCGTCCTGCCAGTGCGGTGCTACATCGGAGCTTGTGCTCTGATTTTGCCGCCCGTGGCGGGCAGCGCGCAGACAGGTTCCCGAACTCGCCTGCGAGATAATTTTGAAGCTGCCCAGAAAATATTTTCAGCTTGAAATGCACTGTCGCTAGAGGGTTAAATGTTTCAAATATAATCAAGTCAGTCACCCATCAAGTTTTATATCATGGACATTACCCAATTCTTGACACCTCTTTAAAAAACTGCAAAACACTAAACACGAAACTTGGCCTCCTTCCCCCGCCTTCCCCACCAAAAAAAGTCATAATAAATTAAGATGAATCAGAAATTCAAACCAATGACACTCAGGAATAAAAAAATCATATGATGTATATCTACCTTTCTCCCACTGTGTGACGTCTACTTAAGTCATAATAACATTATACTTATCATAATGTCACTAATAATGACAGCATTTATATCTATAGCATCAAAAAAATAAAAAATCCCAGGCACTCATAGCAAGGGACAATCAGGTGAGGTCCTGCAACTTATTGACTCCCTAATGGCTGAGCACATTCTGAGTCATTGGTATAAACATACTTAACCCATTTGGGTTTCCACACAGACACACCAGATAAATAAATAAATATTTGCGGCGTTCCGCCGGTGTGACGCTGACGGAGTTGTGCTCTGATTCCATTGCGGGCCACGGCCAGCACGCGGGCAGATTCCAGGCCAGCCCCACGTGCTGATTTTGAAGGCGCCCTGAAACTATTACTTTCGGCTTCAAAATATACCGGCGGTAGTGGGGTAACAATACAAAACTACAGTGACCATTACATGTTCCTAGAAGCATTGGGTTAATTTTTTCACCCCATCAACTGTTTGCACAGTTGGTAAAAAGTTCACCAAGCAAAACTAGAGCAAAATGTCAGTAAATTATTGTCTTACCAACCTTTCCACAAACCCCCCTCCCCCAAGTTTTTTTTTTAATAATGCATGTAAAATAAGAAGTGTCTAAGGTAAAGCAGGTCAAAATATCCTTTGCCATTCTTCAGATATTACGTATCTGGACAAGAGGAAAAATACCAGAGCTTGTATGGATACTCATGCCAAATCTGGTATCCCTTACCTCTCAGCTGCTGCTTATATTGTGCCAATAAATCAATTATTACGACCTCTCATAGATGATATAGTTTCTATACCCTGAACTGCAGCTAACACTTTTTTATAAATAGAATAGGTAAAAAAGATTAACAAAGAAATATATACAAAACATGTATGTAAATGTCTATGAATATATGCATATCTGTATTTTATATACATAAACATCTAAATAAATAAATAAATACATATACATATCAATATATAAAAACAAATCTATTAAGTAGATATATACCTCTATAGATCAAGACCTGTTGTTTCTCGGTGCCCTCCCCCCGTTTCATACATAGACACACACAAAAAAGGAACTTTAATGGTTCAAATTAACTTATTGTAATTCTGGTGCTGTCCCTAATAATTAGAAAATCACATGTTTGGGGAAGACTTCAAAAACTGTTTACAATGACTTACCAGTCAGAGCAGCTAATGCTATTCTGCTTTGTAAATATTTACAAGTCCATGATACACGGCTGCCACTAATTCACACACGTACGAAACTGACAGAGAGAACTGCTTAGAAATTGTTAAACACCTGAATAATAGGACTAAACTGCACTGCTTCTCTCCTATAATTCAAGGCAACAACCAAGAGAAAAAAAAACAACAGCAGTTGTATTAAAAACAAATATAAAAAATTTATATATATGAAAAAATAGATAAATTACCGTAACTGTAATTAAAAAATATCTCTTGTAAACAAGCCCTTAACATGAAATATTACTTTCTGCTTGAAAGTAAATTCATACAAACCTGTTCTACCATGTTTTCTCAAGTGGAGAAGCCTTATCAATATATCATCCAAATTCCTCAAAATTCACATATAAATATATAGAGGTTAACATCTAAAATCACTTTTGTTCCACAAAAATTAATAAAAATAAACGTAACAAAAACAAAATTATCTTATATCCTCAATACCAAGACCTTCAGACCATACCTTTGTTTCTTGCTGCAAAACACCATTACAAAATTCTAAACTTTAATTAAAAAAAGAAAAGAAAAAAAAAAAAAAAAACTTTTTTACCTGCAAGGAGCCAATAATGTTCATATCAAGTGCTTTGACAGGAGCCTCTAGCACCACTCCCTCACCCTCATCCCTCCAAAAATTATAAAACCCAGATGGCCAGTCTAAGATATCCTAAGAACTAGCTTGGATTGGATTTTAAATCATTGAAACCCATTTAATGACTTATTTTCTGAATCAAGGAAGGTGGTGCTAAATGGCCTTATGTGAACACATGATATTATAGATTTTAAAGCTGGGGTCAAAACAGTTGAATGTGCTACAACTTAACTTGTGTAAAATCCCATATCCTGGAACAAAAGTAGTTAAGAAATAAAAATAAAAATTATATATATATATATATATATATAATATATATATAATATATATATATATATATATACGTATATATATTGTAAGGACTACTGAAGCAATACACTTAGTAATGCCGCATCCTGTCCTTTATAGATTTCCCTTATATTTCCCACCCATCCCTATTTTTACCCATACAAGGTTGCTTCACTTTACACCAGTTCCCTGAGAATATGATAAATCTGCAAGGGAAAGCTTGAAGTTGTTTGTACATCTTCCTAAGCCAAACCCTTCCGATTGACAACATAATAATCTCCAATGCTATCTGTTCCCACTAACTGATCAGGTGGTGAATTAAAGGATTAAAATGATTTGTTTCTACAACAAAAATCAACAGATTCATCATCCCAAGACAAAAGAAAAAGTACTCTAAAGCTATCTGAAACCCCTTCAAAGCAAAAGCTTTATTAGATCTTTCTGAAGAAACTCTTACATCATCATCTTATGATAACTTGAAAGATAAGTAAAAAAAAAATACAAAAAAAACATCACATTTATAGCATAAACACTATTTTTAAACGTCAAAAAACTAAAATTGCCAATTTACCACAAAATTTCCCAGGAAGAATATTCTAGTCCTGCTGATGATAAGAGCAAGTGTGACAAGATAAAAAAAGATCCCAAATGTTAAGAGCTTAATTAATGGCTAGAGTTTCTTTAATTGAACACTCCTTCACCATGTAGGACAGAACTGTGGGCTAAAATTACTGGCTATTATAGACCAGAAGGATGTGAAGGCATTGACTGAAAACTGAAATTTAGAAGAACAGATTAGCATACTGAACGAGAAAGAATTAACCCCAATAATAAACTTCTACTTACAATGAGTGCACCTTGCCTCCCCCCCTGAAAATAGCTTGTTTCACTCCAAAAGCTTTATTTGGTCAAGATATTAAAAAATGAAAAAATCTTCAAATAAACAATAATAAAAAAAAAACTTAATTATGTACATATATAAAGAAATAGTAATTGAGATAAAAAACAAAACAAAAAAACACTGAAATATATCAATATATAAAGTAACTGAAATAACATTAAATAAAAAAGAGAAAAGAGTACAAGAATGAAGATAAAAAATCATAAACAAATAAAAATAAACAAAAATTCATTATACATGCATAATTTTGTTAGTTAACAAAAAATGAATGAATAAATAAAAATAAAACAATGATGAAAATCTATAAAAAGTAAACAAATTCAAAAACAAAATATAAATACAAATAAATACAAATATAAACAATTTCAATTCTAAATACACTCCCCCTTCAGAGAGGAGGAGGAAAAACTGAAGATTCACCCGCAGGTGATGTATCTTTATACTTACGAGGAAACGGAAACAAATCTTACCAGGTAGCAAAACGCCGGTACAGGTCTACAAATTTCATACCTTGTGAGGAAGTAACACTCCTCTTGACACTTCTTCAAAGCTATTGTGGCACCCTTCTTATCACAAAATACTACCACACCATCGCCAGTAGTTTTCCCACGGTCATCAACAATCACGCGGCAAGATTCAATCTAAAAGTAAGAAAGGTAATTTCTAGGGGGGATTTGTCCTCTCAAACTATGACATTAAAAGGACCACTAGACTTTGTGTTTCCTGATGATCCCCTAGAAAATATATAAATAAAATAAAATAAAATAAAAATAATTGAAAATATAACAACAAAAGAAAAAAGAAAATAAAAGTCAGTACAGTTCCACTGGTTTCACCCACCCTATAATCATATATATCCCTACCAAGTCCCACTGCTGTGTCAAAAATATAAATAAATAACTATTCAAACCATGTTATTACATTTTAGAGTCCCAAATCCTTTGTATGAACATTTCATAATACAAAATTTGTTTGGTATGTACGAGTGCATGTGGATGTAAAATGATAGTAAAACCATACTGATAAACAAAAATAAATCCATACACAAAAGTTTTTGGAATAGGAGACAAGACTTCTAAGGTCAACTTCATTATCAAAATTTCCAATAAACTTTTGTTTATAGTGAATTATCTGTCACATATAAACTTATACAAGTTTAGTTGAAATGTACAAAAAAATACTCCTTTAATATAAGAAAAAAATACCCTCCCTATTACAAAATTGTTAATCATAATAAAAACTTGAAGTAGAACATTAATACCCTCAGCCCAATTAACTCAAGCACGGTTAATAATAATAATAATATCAATATTAATAAAAATAATAATAATAATAATAATAATAATAATAAACAGCAATAACCCTCCACATGAGTAAACCAGATGCTCTGTACCCCACCCATTAATTCATGTACAAAAGATAATGTTAAGAAATACATGGACTTCACTGTACACTGACTTTTATATATACTAATACACTACACTAACTTGCCTGTATTCAAGCACCCTTTTCTTGAAAGCCCATAAGCCTAACTTATTCACATTACTTCACATTTCACTACACTAAATATATATTTAAACAAATTTACTAGTAAACAGATCTGTCTGGACCCTTCACAGATGAGGAACTTTCATTGGGTGCAAGTTAGCAAAAACAGGTATGGTAATATGAAGAAAAAAGAAGGAAAATCTTAGCTTCTTTCTTCCCCATCCTCCCTTATCCATTCCCATGAGTGTGAGAGTTTGTCTGTGCACACTGCAACAGGAACAACGAAGAGAAGGGCAAGAAAACACACGAATATGCCGAAGTCCTTTTCACTATTGCTTCGTCAGGGCATATGCTACATGAGGTACATTGGAGTATATATACAACTACTGGGTGATCAGGTCACGTCGGTAATCAGGTGAGCGACGACCTTGGCTAGTTCATGGCTCCCCGTAGCGGTGTTGATGTTGTTAGTTGTATGAAGCCATAAACTAGCCAAGGTCGTCGCTCACCTGATTACCGACGTGACCTGATCACCCAGTAGTTGTATATATACTCCTATGTACCTCATGTAGCATATGACCTGACGAAGCAATAGTGAAAAGGCCTTCGGCATATTCGTGTGTTTTGTTGCCCTTCCCTTTGTTGTTCCTGTTGCAATCTGTTCAACATGAATTCCACACGTCTGTGCACACCTGTGCATGAGTGTGCCTGTGTACACCTGTGTGCATGTGTGTGTGCGTGTGCATGTGTACATGTATGTGCCTGTGTCTGTGTCTGTGCCTGTGCCTGTGTGTACATGTGTACATGTGTGTGTGATTGTGTGTGATTGTTTCCGATTATGATTGTGTGTGTGTGATTGTGTGTGTGTGATGTGTGTGATGTGAGTGTGATGTGATTGTGTGTGTGTGTGTGATTGTGTGTGTGTGTGATTGTGTGTGTGTGTGTGTGTGTGTGTGTGTGTGTGTGTGTGTGTGTGTGTGTGTGTGTGTGTGTGTGTGTGTGTGTGTGTGTGTGTGTGTGTGTGTGTGTGCACATGTACACATCGGTATGTGTGCATATGCACATACAAGAGAGCGAGAGTGCAAGAGATCAAAAGGGGGGGCAGAGAGGGAGGGGAGAGGGGAGGGAGAGGGAGGGAGAGGAGGGAGGGAGGGGTAGGGAGGTAGGGAGAGAGAGAGAGAGAGAGAGAGAGTGAGAGAGAGAGAGAGAGAGAGAGAGAGAGAGAGAGAGAGAGAGAGAGAGAGAGAGAGAGAGAGAGAGAGAGAGAGAGAGAGAGAGAGAGAGAACGAATACATGATTAAGATCTATTAGACGGTATGTATAGAAATACACAACCAATTTTTCAGCATCTGCTGGTCGGTTCACATAGATTAAAAAACTTCCATCCAATAAACTCTTGAATTCTTTTAAATCATTTATATAAAATGTGCTTTAAATCATGAGATTTGTGATGCTCTTGAACTTTAAAAGGTGCTCAATTAGTAAAAATTCTCAATTAGTTCTGATTGAGGCCCTTAGACCAAAAGTGCTGAAGAATCAGGGTGTAAATAAATACCTTTTATAAATAAGAAAAAAAAAAAAAAAAACACATATACATATATATCTACATAGGTACACTCACACTTGTACAGACACACATTCATGTACTCATACACACACATCATAATAATAACAATGATCAATAATATCACATCATAATATAATATATATATAATCATAATCAACATAATAATAAAAATAATGACAGCATTACAAAAATAAAAAATCACACCAGGACAAGCAATATATATATAAAAAAAGATACAACTCTTGATTTATGCCATATCCACAACCATTTTCATGAAAAATAAGAAAATAAAATGTCAATTTTCTTCTCCATCATGTATCAAACAAGAACTACTTTCATTTATGCTTAAAACACATCTGTTGAGGATGCCTTCTAATGTTAAGCTGTCTGAAGGAGGGCGACTGCCAGGCTGGTAAAAGCTTTAATGGGGTTAGTTTTCCCTTTAACGTAAAATGTTTAGTCATCAATGTCATTCAACTCCCGTTTCTTTTTCTTCTTCACAGAAGGTTTCTTTTTCTTCTTCGCAGAACTATCCATTGTTTTCACACTTTTTCTGAATTTTCATTTAATGATCGACGTTGAATTTAAGTACCATCACTACTAAGCATCTGTAACGACATCTCTTTACTTCGGACAAAGATAAGACTATGAAAATGATTTAGATGTGAATAGGTTCTGCCCCTCCCTTAGCAGTGGTGGTGGCTATGTAATGGTTTCAGTGCTCCTCCACCCGCACGTGCATGTAAGCTTGCAGGTTCAACCCTTGTTACTGAAGTTACAAGGAGTTTCTTGTCAGCATTTGGCAAAGAAGGATTAAAAATGCCATGTAGAGCTGAGTAAAGCTTTCTTTAGACCCATTCCCTTTATTCTGAATTACCACTCCTGCATATTATGGCCTCTCTATCTGCCTCAGGTGAAATTCTCCCAAATACAAGTCAAAATTATCGGACCTTGAATAAACAAACAATAAATATATATACATATATACAAACATACATATATGTATATGCATACACATATCTATATACATATATTTATATTTATATATACATATATGTCTATATAAATTCCTCTTAACAAAACCATCTCCCATTTGCATCTATTACACATGTACATATCCACGTCACAGAAAATAATTACATCAAAATGTGAACCCCTTAATGACAAAAATGGGAATAGGATTCACTAATTTCTATACTGCTGAAACTATCCATTCATCTAAACAACGGAAGTTTACAAGGAGACGTAGAGGATTGGAAAAGAAAAAGGTCAGGCAAGTATTTGGGAGCTAGACAACAAACATCAGCCACATTTACAGTACATACAGGAAATTCATCTCAGCTGACCACTCCCTTATATACAGTCCACTGGTGTTATTTCAATTAGTGTGAAATTCCTCCCACTATAGCATAAACAACTTATCCCAGTCACTTCCATGCATAGCTTTAACAAACAGCAGCAGTTAAATGATCATTGCATATTAGTTTTTCCACGAGGCCATCAAACATCAGCTTTGACACTTCACAGCCTGACCAAATTTCCAAACCCTTAACAGATACAGACCAAGAATACTAATTTGTGCAAATTTCTGGCCAAAATGTGGATAATTATCAGGTACAAATATTTTTCTTTAAATATTCCTTGTATACTTGCAATCAAGAAAAATAAGCTTGAATATCCAACATAGCATTCTAACCTAAAATATCATTTAGTTGATTAGTCATTCTTCAAAGATGATGCCAATGTTATAGTATGCAATTCATGTTTGCTTAATTAGTTTATACTTAAGAACTGATTGTTTGGATAACAAACTAACCATAGGTTATCTCATTTTGAGAGAGAGAGAGAGAGAGAGAGAGAGAGAGAGAGAGAGAGAGAGAGAGAGAGAGAGAGAGAGAGAGAGAGAGAGAGAGAGAGAGAGAGAGAGAGAGAGAGAGAGAGAGAGAGAGAGAGAAAGAGAGAGAGAGAGAAAGAGAGAGAAAGAGAGAGAAAGAGAGAGAGAAAGAGAGAGAGAGAGAGAGAAAGAGAGAGAGAGAGAGAGAGAAGAGAAAGAAGAGAGAAAGAGAAAGAGAGAGAGAGAGAGAGAGAAGAAAGAGAGAGAGAGAAAGAGAGAGAGAAAGAAGAGAGAGAAGAGAGAGAAAAGAGAGAGAGAGAGAGAGAGAGAGAGAGAGAGAGAGAGAAGAGAGAGAGAGAGAGAGAAAAGAAAGAAAGAAAGAAGAAAAAGAAAGAAAGAAAGAAAGAAAGAAAGAAAAAAGAAAGAAAGAAAGAAAGAAAGAAAGAAAAGAAAAAGAAAGAAAAAAAAAAAAAAAAAAAAGAAAGAAAGAAAGGAGATCCATTTTGCCACTTCCCATCAGAGACTAACCCACTTACCCTGGGATTATAACAAAAGGGAATAGCTACAAAATATATCTGAAAGAAACAGAGCATAATACTACCAAACTTCTAGCAAACAAAAGAATTCTCTGCTTTCCCCTAAACAATCTTATCTATCTCTCATGTATATCAAATGGCATATTTCTCAGTCTTAGAATGATCCCTGGAAGCTGTCACAAGACTCGTCCACCCATGCTGCCCATGAAAATGGCTATAAAAAGGTATGAAACTACCAAGCCTATTCATATTGCCTCCCCCTTCAGTCAACATTACTATTACTAAACTTAATGAAACCAATAAGTTTATGCAAATTACTACATTTTTGCTAAACCAAATATTCACTCAAAGCTAACTAAGCACAATAAACTACGTACACATAAATCTATACTGATATATCTTGACCTTTGAAACTACTCAATTCCCTCCTACAAACAAACTTTCAGAGGCATGACTATGGCATAAATCAAAATGTAATTGTATCTACTTTTTAAAAAAATATTGAACTTTCCCCTATTAAGTTTTCTCGAAGCCTAAGTGAAGACGTACTAAAAAGTTTCCTTCTTACAAATCCCTAAAACTCGTAGCCTGTGCCTTGACCATAGATATAACAAAAAGTTAAGCAACCACAGATGCCATATGTTACAGGGACAAATCTTGAGACAACTAAGAACATCGATCCCTTTGAAGAAACCCTAACACACATGATTTTTCTCTCATTCAAAGACTTAAATTGCAACCAACTTTTCAGGTTACTTGTGAAGCAGACTTTTCTTGATACTCATGAAGACAACCACCTGGAGTCATCTGAAGGAAAAATACAGATCAATTCCCCAGAACACTTACCTCTCCAAAGACCGAGAAGGACTTATGCAACAGTTCATTGGACACGTATGGAGTAAGATTTTTAACTTTCACACCCGTTGTAACCGAGGCATAGCGGATCTTCATTGGGCGGTTCCTGACCATCTTTCCTTGCAATTCTGTTTTGGCTTTCTCTGCATTGGCCTTGTAATCCTAGCGGAAGGAAAACACACTCAAATATTAAATTTCAATCATCATAATCATTGGTATTCTTTAATAATACAGACTTTACTGCCACAAATAAGTTGCAGACAGAACACTTCACTTACAAAATTGATAAAAGCATATGCCCCATCCTTGTTGAAGTACACCTGTCCAAGTTCTCCATATTTAGAAAACAATTCCTTGAGTTCTTCATAGGGAATGTCTCTTGGTAGGTTTCCAACAAACAAACGACTCTGGGCATTAAACTTCTTCTCGGAGGTATCCAAGGGGGGGAGTTCCATTTGTGGGCAGTTCAGCTCTGTCATCACCTTTTCCTTGATTTTATCCTGCAAGGTAAAGAACATCATAATTATAGTAATTGGCGATTATAAATCTTATAACTACTAAATGGTCTTTCCCACACAACTGATATGAGCAGAATAGTGTAGAAAAACTTCACTAAATTTAAGAAAACAAGTGCCCAGAAGTTAGCAAAATACCATTCTGGAGAGTTTGATCCCATATGTATAACCAAATATACCATCATATCATACTATAGTATGTTAATATGGACTAGCAATCTTTCCCATCACTTATTTCTGTGTTACATGTTAAATGTCTGTATTCTAAAAGATTAATCCAAATTCTGAACAATCCAAAGGTCACTCAATATATGGTGTTTTCCATATCCTAAGCATTCATAGATAGACAATCCAGCCTTGCTTTTAACACCAACCAGCATTCGTGAATCCAAAAACTTTTGAACTAACAAATAACATTCATGAAGTGCTACATACTTTGTGAACCTTTTAACATTTTTCAGTGACAGTGATCAGTCTCAGGATTGGGGATACGGTAAAACTCTTACATGACTGATATTTGCAGTGCCACCATTCCTGACTGCATGCCCTTATCAACCCATTGGATCTGGGTGCAATTGGACCCACATGTGAAATAAAATCCAGGAACTAGGCTTACTTGAGCAGTGACTCTCCCAGGTATGTGGCTTGTAGGCTGAGCACAGAAAACATTCATGTCCACTATAAAGACTCCTTGCCTCCCATTTGCAGTGATATCTCTTATTACATATGCCCTTTTTTTTTTTTTTTTTTTTTTTTTTTTTTTTTACATCTTTGCAACTTTACAAGCTCTATATATACTAGTCATCAGCCATCAGCAATGGCTGTTCCATCTACCTATCACAGTGAGCACACCAACACCAGTCCCACAAAAAGTAACAAATGTCATTTACATTTTTTGGCAAGTGATGACTTGACCTAGTTCGGACTCAAAATTACCTCGTAGGTCTACAAACTTTATTCTGCCAGATATAAATGATGGAATTTTGTTGGCAGCATTTGAATCTTTGTTCCAGTCATTTTATATCTAATTGCACTATTATCCTTTATTCTTGCCAATCAATTTCTAGAGGAGTGAACATTATTCTGGTTCCTTTACAAGATGGTATTCTTTATTTGGGCACATCTTTGTGCAATCCTATCACTAATAATCATCCAACTTTCTGAGCCTAGTAAGAACGGGTAAAATTTTGATGGGGTCAGGCATATGTTAGTGCAAGCCACTCTGTGCCTGGGCAATTGTCCCATTCATAGTCAAACATACAAGATACTATCTCAGCAATTTGGACATAGACTCAAGACATGATGAGGCATCACCAAGCATCTTGGATGCCTTATTTTGAAATAACCCATCACCAATGGGTTATTTCAAAGCATGGTATAAACTTGAAAAACTTTTTATTTTAAAATGGCAACAAATCTATTGCAAAATTGTTTTGATCCGTATTAAGAACAAACCACAAGCAGAACTAATACAAGAAAAGGCCAAGTAGCACTCTTACACAAAAAATAATTTGTGTGAAATGCAGGTAAGCCTTCAAACGCTACTTGAAATCTCTAAATCTATGCATCAAACATTTTGCTACGAGCTCTATCAATGGTCAACCTCCCTGGGTATATTTTCACAAAACAGCAATTCAGCCACAGGATCACCATCTGTTCCTTTTCTGGGTACTACTTTGGTTTTGTTCCCAGAATACCTCAATTACTCGTATCAAGATAATGCTTTCTTAGTTTTCAGAAACCATATCAATGCTATTGGCTGAACTGAAGTCACGCAATATCAAAGTAAACAGTTAATATTATCGAGAGCAACACCAAAATGGAGGGAAATGGACACTACCATCTTAGAGAGGATAAGAAATGAGACTCAAAACACCACAGATACAACTGCTGGGGCAAAATGACAAAAATGCCTTCATATCAAAACTCAGAGACAAACTCCACAACACCTCACACTGCCAGTGTTTTAAAATTTGGCAAGAACTGCAAATGACAGGCAGTTACTGGGAAGAGGGGGTTTGCCTCCCCTGGCTAGGGGAAAAATAGAAGGTTGGAAAGGTTAGGTATGGATTTTTGGGTTCACACAATACCCCAATGCTTAGGCAAGTGTAAATAAACCGATGGGTAAAGGAAATACTTTAAAAAATCTAATTTAGGGTGTCTGGATGGCCTGTTGCTCGTTTTCTAGAGAGCTCCAACCTCTAAATAGGCCATTATGTCATAATTTATAAGCACCAGTACAATGTCGATCAATGTACCCCACACCAAGGTTCTAGCACACCATCAACAGACCACCATAGATACCATGCCTATGAACCTCTGGCAAAGGGCAAGCAAACCTCAAAAACACATATTCTGGCAATAATGAACTTGATCCACTTTCTCATTTACCAATGAAGGTGTCTAGAAGTGTCATCATATGGATTATATTGGTGGAGCTTCAGAGGAATTCAGTCAGATGGATAATAAAGAGGCTTCAACAATCACCGTATACTAAATCTTTCTAAGTCAGTACTAATAATTATCAAAAGTATACATCAAATGCAATCCATAAAACTATATTCATTATCAGTCATGTGTCAGCTTTTGAACAAAATTAACCATTATTATTTTCAGTTTTACAAAGCCATCCATTGACAATATCATTCCTTGTTTCAATTACCCACATTGTAATGTGCATGAATCTCTTATTTTCCTTCGCAATCGATAAAAGTATGCATCAATAGTGTTTACCGTAATTCTTTACAATAGGCTATGGACGCATTCACCAGAGACTAAGTCCCCCAACTCCAAAATTTATTCAACAATAAATTGCCGTGATTGGGTGTACCCTTTGGCCATTGCACAAGAGGTAGGATGATGGGAGGCTCTGTCTTCCAACACCCTCGGCAAACATGGTTTTCAGCTCTCATGCATGGCAAAATAGAGCTGAAACTCAGGAGCACCAAGTGGACTTAGGCTGTCAGCAGCACTTTCTGCATTCTCTCTCCTTTATTTGTTTTGTTGTCATTCGTGTCTCCAAATTATTTCTTGTATCAACTGCAACTTCTTTTTCTCTACTAAGAAAATAATTTTCAATATCCTCTACCTTTGTGTGCCCATACTTTAATGATTAACTGTGTTTACAAAGTGTGAATTAGTAAGTGCAGTTTCTTTTATAATTGTTGAACTACCCTTATCTTTCCCTGTAAATGTATATCAAAGTATTAAGTGTTGCACAGCTTTCTTACAAAGACAGTACCATAGATGAAAGGGGTCTTATTTTCATTCATTCTTTCCATTACTAGCAAGTTCAATCTTTACAATATGAACAAAGTTAGGGCAAACTGAATATGATATTTTTGTAGAGAAAAAACTTAGTCGTTGGTACAATAAATGATAATTGTTTTTACCAATAGTGATGCTCCCTCCCAAAGAATAAGTAAAAAAAAATCTGCAGGAAATCTAATGATTTTATTGATTCTTGGTGTTTTTACTTCTTTTACCATTTATGCATCAACCATCTTGATTTGATAGTCCTGATAGCAGGGGAGGGCATGAAGTACATCAGGGAAATTACCGGGTAAAACAGGTTTAAACAAGAACTGAAAAAAATGCATAAAACCAGCACAAAAAAACTTAAAAATGGCCAATGAAACTAGGATGTACCTGCCATCTTTCAAATTCTACAGGCCAATGCAACACAATTGAAATAACTATATAGGAATTCAACCCACCTTTTGGTAAAATCTACAGGAATTCACATGTTCCACCCCCCCCTCCCAAAAATACATACTGACGAATAAACCAACCTAATCTAACAATTTAAGTTGCGTGACTAGGCGTGCCCTTCGGACACTGCCCAAGGGGAGAGCCCCCCCAACGCCTCCCAGGACACATTCCCTCTACTTCAGTATGTACACCAAGATAGAGCTACATTTACACCATATTATTATAAACCAAATACCTTTATATCTGGAACACCAAACTTTTGTTTGTTTCTTTCTACTGTCTGGATTGCTTTATTCTTAATTTTTTTTGGCATTTGGGGCTCATGATGGTATCATATCAAACTGGGAAGGTTACACTATATCCGCACATTGCTAGAAGTAACCTATACCCAAGAAATAATCTGCAGACGCTAACGGTAACGCCAAAAATAAAGGAAAACAACACAGAAAGCATCACTCTCACTAAATTCACTAAGTTCTTCTGAGTTTCAGTTGTACCTTGCTGTGCATACCAAGGTGAAGACCATGTTTCCTGGGGTTGTTGGAGGCAGAGCCCTCCATCAACCCTCTGCTCAAGCAGTGCCCAAAGGGCACGCCTACTTACGACAACTTAGATTGATGAATAATTTTTTAAAGTGGTGTTGGAGACGGTCTCTGGCGAGTGTGTCCATACTGCAATGAATTACCACGGTTAACTTTACCTTGTACTGCATAGCTGTGGGCAGCAAACTACACCAATTAAACTTGTGGGTTTCCAAAATCATTCAGACAAGTTGGCTCACTTCTAGAATAGATTTCCATTGCAAAAAAACTATTTAATTCAATACAACAGACTTCAATTGAT
>NW_020869613.1:263654-266154 GCF_003789085.1 Penaeus vannamei | reverse complement strand
TCTCCCTCCCTCTCTCTCTATCTATACTCTCTCTCTCTATCTACCCTCTCCCTCTCTCTTTCTATATATATCTATCCTCTCTATCTATCTATCTATCCTCTCTCTCTCTATCTCTATTTACCCTCTCTCCCTCTATCTAACCTCTCTCTCCCTGTCTATCCTCTCCCTCTCTCTATCTATCCTCTTCTTCTCTCTTTATCTATCCTCTCTCTCTCTCTCTCTCTCTCTCTCTCTCTCTCTCTCTCTCTCTCTCTCTCTCTCTCTCTCTCTCTCTCTCTCTCTCTCTCTCTCTCTCTCTCTCTCTCTCTCTCTCTGTACCGTTGATACAGGAACGAAAAAAAACATACAGTCAGGAGGGAATGGTAGATATGATACAGGTTTAAATAAAATAGAACAAGATACATTCCATCATTAACCTGATGAACATTTCGGATCGTACCAAAGCCTCTTCGGGTTTTTGGGTAATATAATATCCCGTCAACCACAGACACTGGTATCGCTGTCCACTCTCTATGCCTAACCTAGTAATTGAGACGATAAGCTGAACTGTATTTATCGTGACAAATTAAAACAAAGGTGTGGATGAGAATTAATATCTTCACAATACAAGATGTATTTGACTGGTTTTGTATATATCTTCGTCAGAAATACATGATTTTTGAATTTCTGACGAAAATGTATTCGAAACCGGTCAGAGACTTGTCTTGTATTGTGAAGATATTCATTCTAATTCATATATTTTCTACTTACGAAAAGTTGTCCATTGTATAGCTTCCAACGAGCCTAAAGCTTTTTTTTTTTTTACAAATTCCGAAATCTATAAAACTTTACGCCTGTCGACATTTCAGATTGTCCATTTCTATTTGCTACCAAAGACGATGGCAAGTGCAAATATCCAGGTTATATTTGTTACCATAATATTACCCAAAAGTGCAAATGTGAATTGTAGTCGATACCATTATAATAATAAAGATAATAACAAAGATAATGATAAAATAATGAATGACAAGCGCTAATATCCATGAAAATAGTTACTACCATAATAACCTTACAAAAAGTATGCGCAAACATCCATATACATTCATATTACCATAAAACCATTACCCCTCCCCCCTAACAGACAAAATAATAACAATAATAACACAAAATAATAACAATAATAATAGCAAGGGTAAATATCCATAAATAAAGCCAATACCATAACATCATCATAAAAAAAATTGGCGCGCATTCTAGACCTTCTGGAACAAACGATGCTTCTTGGAGGTCAGCTTTAGGCGCGAGTCGGAAGCATGATGCGCAATAGTGATAAGATGAGGGATAGTGATGATAATGATAAAAAAGGATAATGATAAAATATGATGATGAGGGATGAGGATAATGATAATGTTAAGATAGAATGATGATAAAAGATAATGCTAATGATGATGATTAAAGATAATGATAATGATGATAAATCATAATGATGATGATGATGATAAAAGATAAGGATAATGACGATAAAAGATGATGATAATGATGATAAATGATAATGATAAAAGATCATGATAATGAGGATTAAAGATAATGATAATGATGATAGACGATAATGAGGATGGTAAAAATTAATAATGAAAATGATAAAATATGATGTCGATAAAAGATAATGATGATAAAAGATGATGAAAAATAATGACAATGGTGATAAACGATAATAATAATGATGATAAATGATAATGATAAAAGATAATTATAGTGCTGATAAAAGATGGTGATAATAATGATAAAATACAATGATACTGATGATAAAAGATAATGATGATAATGATTAAAGATAATAGCACTGATGATGAAAAATAATGATAATGATAAAGAATAATGATGATAAAAAATAATGATAATGATAATAAAATATAATGAGGATAATGATTAAAGATAATGATAATGATAACAAACGATAATGATGAGATGAAAACGATAATGGTAATGGTAATAATGATGATGATAATGATATTGATTATAGTTATAAGAATAATAATTATCATAAAAAAATATGATAATCATAATGATAATGACGATGATGATGATAGTAATAATGATAATGTTCAGAAATAATTATAGAGATTATGATAATGCTATTAACAACAATGATAATAGTGATATAAATAAGAAAAATAATAAATGATATTGATATTAATAACAATAATAAAAATGGTAATGATAATAACAGTGATGATAACAACAATGATAATAACAATGGAGATTTAAAATAATGATGATAGCAAATACGATAATGATATGAACATTAATAATAGTAATACTACTACTAAAATGATAATAATAGTTATAGTGATAATGAGAAAACAACAATGTCAACAACAAGAAAAAAGACAGTTATGATGATGATAATGATAATGACAAGGTAATAGGGGTAACTGATGTAATCATTAAAAAAGATCCTGTATCCGGATTATGAACACACACGCACACACACACACACACACACACACACACACACACA
>NW_020869613.1:253654-261154 GCF_003789085.1 Penaeus vannamei | reverse complement strand
TGGTTTGGTAACTACCGGATGGCGAAGAGGAGAGAGTAAGGAAGTTGTTAAGAAATATGTATGGGTGTGTTTGATTTTTTTGTGAGTGATTGATTATTTGGTTTATGGAAGTTGTGATGTGGATGGGAGTTATTGGAGGAAAAGAACGTTCGTTATTTTATTTTTTATGAAATGTAAGACTACATGGATTTATAAAGTACATGTGTGTTTGATTTTGTGTGATGATCAATTATTTGGTTTATGGAAGTTGTGATGTGGATAGGAGTTATTGGAAAAAAGAACGTTATTATTGTTGTCTTTTTAAATGAAATATTAGGCTACGTGAATTTATAAAGTACATCCGTGTTTGATTTTTTGTGATGATCATTTATTTGGTTTATAGAAGCTGTGATGTGGATAGGAGTTACTGGAGACAAAGAACGTTCACCATCATTATTGTGTCTTTAAATGAAATATAAGGCAACGTGGATCTATGAAGTACATGTTTGTTTGTTTGTTTAATGTGATAATCAATATATTTGGTTTTCAGAAGCTGTAGAGTGGGTAGCAGTTATTGGAGTAAAAGAACGTGTATCATCATTTATGTTTTTTAATGAAATACAAGACAACGTGTATCTATAGAGAACATGTGTGTTTGCTTAGTTTGGTGTTCAGTATCTTCTTTGGTTTTCAGAAGCTGAAATGAGGACAGGAGTTATTGGAGAAAAGGAACGTTCATTATCATTATTGTCTCTTTAAATTAGATATAAAACTACGTGAATTTATAAAGTACATGGGTGTTTGTTTAATGTGATGATCAACATCTTTGGTTTTCAGAAGCTGTAGTGTGGGTAGCAATTATCGAAGAAAAAAATACGTTTATTATCATTATTGTTCTGTGTGTGTGTGTGCGTGTGTGTGTTGTGAATCTATATAGTACATGTGTTTGCTTAATGTGATGTTATCTTTTGTGGTTTTCAGATGTTATAACATGGTAGCAGTTAGGAGAATAATAAAATGTTCGTTATCAGTTTTTAAAAATAAACATACCTATGTGCAAATCATGTTCATTGACTAGTAAATGGGTATTATAAAAATAGGATGATATATATGAACACATCTGGAATTACTGAATATCTTACAAGGACTTCATACAATCAACAACTTAGTTCATTCATAAGAGTCATAGTGGCAATGTGAAGGAATGTCAAACTATCAGAGAATCTTTTCCTGTCTGTTGTAAGGTCAGCAATATCGGACAGGATGGTGCTGACGAAGAGCAGAGAAAGTAGATGGAGCAGAGAAAAAAATGAAAACGTTGGGAGGGGAGTGTGCGGGGTTAAAAATATTGGAACAAGGCAAACGAAAATTGCATATCAGAGGTACCATCAAGGTTGGGTAATAGGCAAACAAGGTATTATCCAAACAAGACATTATGTATGGCCATAAAGAAACCTTGTTCTTGATCCTTGATAGAAGAAAATGCCACACAACAATTGCTACTTTTACTTAGATTTGAAAAAAATTCTCTTCTCTCTTGCGGATATTATATGTCTATCTTTGCACACTCATTATCTCCTGCTGTTCTTTCTTTTTATCTATCTGTCCTTCTATTCACCTGCCTATAAGCACTGAGGAAAGTGTAAGAGACAAAATCTAAATAAAAGTACGACCACATAATGAGACGATGAATATATAAAACAAAGAAATTTTGGAGATAAAGCGTGTCTGAGAGAAGGAAAAGGGAAGACAAACAAGAGAGGTGAGATATTGGTGTTTGATAAAAGGAAGTAGAGAAAATTCACTCTTAACTTATGGTCTTTAGATGATTATGTTTTAGAAGTAGAAAAGATGTTTTGTAGGAATAATAATCCAACAAGATAATAGTTATTATTTTCTCTGAGAATTTTTTTCTGGAGTACTATTTTCTGGAGCTCACAACAAAGAATATCAACTCGTTTCTTTTTTTCCGTAGATTAAGATACAGAAATACAAACCTTGAATTGCGACTTCCATAACAATATTCGAGCATTTGTTCCAACTCTCGTCTCAAAGCTTTACGCCGTTATATATCGATTCTTTGTATCTAAAAAAAAAAAAAAAAAAAAAAAAAAAAAAAAAACTAAACGACACCATAAACACACAAACCAAAAGAAAAAGATTTTTTTTTTTTCCAAATTGAGATTTGTCAAGAAGATTAAAAACGTACACTAATGTAAATCTATCCACGGCAATGCATGAAATATGTTTTCGAAAATGCAGTATTATTGCGAATATATTGTGGAATCAATCTAATACATCATCTCACATAAAACACGGGATATAAATGAGGATATATAATAACAATAAAAGATGACATGCGCTCTTTAAAGTCAGGAATCAGCTTTAAAACGAAATCTTCGCTATTTCGACCATTCTCATTTTCTAAAACGGTCCTCAATCTTTTAACCCCGCGGTCCCTCCAGTAGTTGGTCCTCTACTTTCTTATGGTCAAAAATCCCTCTTGTATATAAATGGAAAGTTGAAGGAGTGGCGTTTTTTTAGTTATTTCTACTGAATATAGCATTCTGTATGAAAGGCATTCGAATACGCTGCAATAATTTCTGAGAAAAAATTGAATAAGGATTTTTTTTCCTCTATGCTCGCGCTCTCTGTGAACTGACTCACGACTCTTAGGGTGGAATTTCTGCTTTCGATTTTTTTCTGTTTCCTTCCCAGTCTCATTTACTACTCAGTTTCCCTTCTCTTCCCTTCTCTTTTCTATCTTTTATGTATGTATTTGTTTTTCTCTCCCTCCCTCCCTTCCTCTCTTTCTTTATTGTGTACTTGTTTTTCTCTGTCTCTCGTCTCTCTCTCTCTCTCTCTCTCTCTCTCTCTCTCTCTCTCTCTCTCTCTCTCTCTCTCGTCTCTCTCTCTCTCTCTCTCTCTCTCTCTCTCTCTCTCCTCTCCTCTCTCCTCTCCTCTCTCTCTCTCTCTCTCTCTCTCTCTCTCTCTCTCTCTCTCTCTCTCTCTCTCTCCTCCTCTCCCTCTCCTCTCCCTCTCACCCTCTTCCTCACCTTTCTCTCCCTCCTTTTTTCTCTCTCTCTCCCTCCCTCCCTCCCCGTTTTTGTCTCGCCCTCCCTCACCCCCTTTCTCTCTCTCCCTCCCCCTTTCTCTCTCTCCTCCCTCCCTCCACCTCTCTCTTCCTCCCTCTCTCCCTCCTCCATCCATCCCTCTCACATCTCTTCCTCCCTCTCTCTTCCTCTCTCTCCCTCCCTCCCCCTCTCACATTCTTCCTCCCTCTCTCTCTCCCTCCCTACCCATCTGTCTTCCCTCTCCCTCCCTCCCTCCCTCCCTCTCCCTTCACACTCCTCCCTTTTCCCTCTCTCTCCCTCCCTACCCCTCCCTCCCCTTCCCTCCCATTCTTCACAGAATCGCTGGGGAAGATTTTTCCGCGGAATTCAACCCCAGACGAACCTGATATCTCTTGATCACGTTCCTTTCTTTCTACTTCTCTTTATTTTCCTATTTTATGTTTATCTTTTTATTGATTTATTTAAGTTCTCTTTATTTTCCTATTTTATATTGATGTTTTTTATTGATTTATTTAAATTCTTTTTAGTTTTCAATTTTCTATTTATCTCTTTATTGGTTTATTTCAATATTTTCAGTCTATGTTATGAATTCCATGGTTTGGCTTGTATTTTTTTATTTATAGATGTGTTATTAGCAATTTCGTCATTGATATCGATATATATTTTTTTTTTTATATTGATAAGTCGGTTGCTAATATAATTGTTTTTTTTTTTCTCTGTTAATGACTTTAATACTTTATTTTGAAGTTAATTACTTGGTTGTTCTTATGAACTGTGTCACTGATATTGCTTTATTGTTTTTTATTGAAATGGTAGTGAATAGTTTGGAATTTCTGGGTCCTTGGGAGGGAAGGGTTGTGGGTGGGGGTTGTGGGTGTTGGGTTGGGGTGGGGTTGTAGGTGTTGGGGTGGGGCTGTTGTGGGCGGGGGTTGTTGGTTGGGGTTGGGGTTGGGTTGTGGGGGTTGTAGGTGTTGGGGTGGGGCTGTTGTGGGTGGGGGGTTGTGGGGTGTTGGGTTGGGGTGGGGGGTTGTAGGTGTTGGGGTGGGGCTGTTGTGGGCGGGGGTTGTGGGTGTTGGGTTGGGGTTGGGTGTGGGTGGGGGTTGTAGGTGTTGGGTGGGGCTGTTGTGGGCGGGGGGTGGGGTGGGGGGGTTATGGGTGTTGGGGTGGGGTGGGGGTTGTAGTGTTGGGGTGGGGCTGGGGGGTTGGGGGTGGGGGTTGTAGGTGTTGGGGTGGGCTTTTGTGGCGGGGGGTGTGAGTGGGGGTTATGGTGTTTTTGGGTGGGGGTTGTAGATGTTGTGGGTGGGGGGTTGTAGGTGTTGTGGGTGGGGGGTTGTGGAAGCTTGTGTGTGTGAGGGGGTGGGGATGTGTAAGGGGAGATTGGGGGAAGGGTTGGGGTTGTGGAGTGTGTGTCTGTGTGCGTAAGGGGGGGGTTGGTGGGTGTTTGTGTGTGTGATGGGGGTTGGGTGTCGGGAAAGGGTAGGGGTTGGGTGAAGGGTTGGGGAGTGATGTATGGGTGTGTGTGGGGGGGGGGGGGCTTGTGTGTACTTGTGGGTGTGGGTATGTGTGCGTATGTTTGTGTGTACTCGTGCTTGGTATTTTCCTCGAGTCAAAACTTTTCCATTCCTCCTGATAAACGACAGATTCCTGATTCCATTCCCATTCCCGGGAATACAGAGTGACTCAGAAGGCTTCTCTCGACTTGGAAGGCTCAGTTGTGCTCTGCCCTGCTTGTCTCTCCTTCAGGTTTCTTAGTCTGGTCTCGTCCTTCAGGTCTCTCTCAGGTCCCTTAGAATGGTCTCTCCTTTAGGTCTCTTTCAGGTCCCTTAGTTTGGTGTCTCCTTCAGGTCCCTAGATCTAGTCTCTCTCAGGTCCCTTGGTTTTGGTCCCTCCTTCAGGTCTCCCTCAGGTCCCTTAGAATGGTCTCTCCAACAGGTCTCCGACCGGTCCCTTACTCTGGTCTCTCCTTCGGGTCTCTTAGTATGGTTTCTCTTTCAGGTCTTTTAGTCTGGTCTCGTCCTTCGGGTCTCTCTCAGGTCCCTTAGTGTGGTCTCTCCTCCAGGTCTCTCTCAGGTCCCTTGGTCTACCTCATATCAAGTCTAGGACCTCCTCAGACTGGATGTCTTTGGAGGAACTTTTTTTATTATTATTTTTAGGGTCGCCTTTTTTTCGGAATTCCACGAAAGATTCTGTAGTGCCTCGGGAATTTCGAGATATTCCCTTTTGAAGTCACGATAAGGTATTGAATCATAAGGATCTCAGATAATGCTACGTCTCTCTGTCTGTCTGTCTGTCTCTCTCGTCTGTCTTCTCTCTCTCTCTCTCTTCTCTCTCTCTCTCTCTCTCTCTCTCTCTCTCTCTCTCTCTCTCTCTCTCTCTCTCTCTCTCTCTCTCTCTCTCTCTCTCTCTCTCTCCTTACCTCTCCTTGTTTCGATGCATATACAAGGTACTCCCTTTGTTTACTTTTACAAAATCTTTTTTCTATAATCCTTTTATATTTGAAGCCTACCATCAGGTTTTACTTCATACAATCCACTGAATAAAAATATGCTATTGCTTTCCAATCCTTCATAGAATAGCCTGTGGTCCATTATAACTTTCCTTAGGTGACACAACTCGAGCCAAGCCATAAGCGGCCGGACCTCCTCTTAGGGAGACAACTTTTCAACAGTTTCGACTATATACTCCCATATTTGTAAGGTGAGTCGATCGACATCTTCGCCCTTAAGATATTTTCTGTGGGTCAGGGGCTTCTATAGTTTCTTGTGCGAAAGAGTTTTGGTCATGAATACAATAAACATGATATGAACAAATACAGTAAGTCATTTTTATGAGTTAGGTGCTTCTATAATTTCTTGTGCGAAAGTTTTGGTCATAAATACAATAAACTTGACATGAACATATACAGTAAGGCATTTTTATGGGTTAGGTGCTTCTATAGCTTCTAGTGTGAAAAGGTTTTGCCCATAAATACTTGATATGAACAAGCACAGTAAACTGCATATGAACTAGACCTTCTATCTCCCTTTCTCCCTCCTCTCTACCATGACCCTCGTACCATGACCCTCTCACCATGACCTATCCCCATGGCCCTCTCACCATGACCTATCCCCATGACCCTCGTACCATGACCTATCCCCATGACCTATCCCCATGACCCTCTCACCATGACCTATCCCCATGACCTTCGTACCATGACCTATCCCCATGACCCCTCTTACCATGACCTATTCTCATGGTCATCGCATTTCTTCCCGCTTTGACCCACCTCTTCCCGTTGTTATCAGACAGAGCTCTCCTCAAGCACGATTCAGATATACATGTGAAGTATTCTTGATATCTGACTCTGCATAATTTCTAAGATCCATAGCATCTTTTCCCTCTCGTTTTCTGGTCGCTCTTTGTGTTCTTGAGGTTCAAATTGAGGTAGGTCGGGTTGGGTATGTCTTGTGTAATGGGGTGGTGGTGTGGTGTTATGTAAACTGATTTGTAGATATACATTTTATCATGATTAGTATTATGATTATTGTTGTTGGTGGTGGTGCTGTTGCTTTGTTGTTATCATCATCGTTATTACTATTATTATTAATTATCATTATTATAATTATGATTGTTATTATTGCTATTAATTTATCATTATCATTATTATGATTGTTATTATGTTATCATTAACATGATCATCATCGTTTCAATTATTGTTATTATTATTATTATTAAGATTATTATTATTATTATTACTATTGTCATTACTATTATCATTGTTATTATCCTCATTATCATCATAATCATTAACATTATTATTGTCGTAATTATTATCATTATTATTATCATTATCATTATTATTATTATTATTATTATTATTATTATTATTATTGCTATTAATCTCATTATCACTTGCTCTATTTCTCTCCCTCCTTCCCATTCTTACTTACTCATTTTCTCTCTTTCCCTCCCTTCTCTCTCCCTCTCTTCTTCCCTTTCCCTCCCTCTCCCCTTCTCTGTCTCCATCCCCCCCCCTCTCTCTCTCCCTCCCTCTCTTTCTCTCCTCACTCATCTATATCCGCATTTCACCTCCCCGCCGCCCGCACCTCCTTCCCCGCCGCCCGCACTCAAGGCACCTGAGTGAGGGCGCGGTGAGCACACTTTTTCAGGCTTTCGAACGCGTCCGTGCCTTATCGCTTTCGGACGAGTGCGATCCGGCGATCTGGCGTGGTGATTCCGTTACGTTGATTGGGTGGGTGAAAAAACGATGTGGGTGGTGGGGGTTGGTTAAGGGATGGGTTGTGGGTGTGGGTGTTGAGGGGTTGGGGGGGGGGTTGTGGTCTTGGGGGGAGAGGGGACGCGGGGTGGAGGGGGGTTGTGGGTGGGGGAAGGGTTATGGGTTGTGGGTGGGGGAAGGTTATGGGTGTTGGGGGCGGGGGTTGTGGGTGTTTGGGGAAGGAGGGGCGGG
>NW_020869613.1:243654-248654 GCF_003789085.1 Penaeus vannamei | reverse complement strand
CTCTTTCTATCTTTCTATTTGTACCTATATATCTATCTATGTGTAAACTTCATAATCCAAGTGCGTTATAAAATAGCCGATATATCATTCACATCGTAATATCAGACGGTATGAATGATATTTTTTATAAAGATACGATTCACTGTAGCGAAGATACCCATGCCCAGGGTATTTTTAGAATCAGTGCATTGTAATTTCTAATGAGAATGCAACAGTATAGACGTTGTATCTTTTTTATAAAAGAGAAGGCACGTGTAGTCAAGCTCTGTATGTGAAACAAAGCGGGGTCAAAAAGTATGTATTTCAGACCTTTCTATCTAATTACCGATAGATAACTAACACCTTCCCTACCCTTTTTGCACAAATTGCCGACAACAGTATCCTAAAGAATAATAAGTAGCGAGAAATAAAGTCCTTAGAGGTTAATTAAGCGCATTTAAAGGCCTGGCCGAGCACCCCGAGAGGCGAGCGAGAGAGAGAGAGAGAGAGCGTCGTCTGGCAACACTGGAGGCGGTCGAGTCCCTTTCAGTCTCTCGCTTGCCTTGGTGACGCGAGCATGTGACACCGAACCTCTCCTCGCCCCTTCTTTCGTGGTTTTTATTTTTGTTCAGGAAGACGACCGACACGAGAGAGAAAGAGAGAGAGAGAGAGATCCGACTCCCACGCCCTAGTGTTCAGAATGGAAAAACTTGTGTGTGCCTGTCTGTTTGTGATTACGCAGCTCGCATCGTCGGCGTGGGGACAGTCCTTTCCAGACATCAGAGGTAAGAATTGAATTGTAAGAAGTGTTGGAAGCGAGAGATCTTAACTCTTGGCCTCGGGTTTTCATTTAAAGTGTTGGAAGGGGACGGGACTCGCGTGGCTGTCCTGAGAAAACGCAAAAAAAAAAGTTAGTTGAAGGAATTCGCTGCCGTTTTTTTAAATAAGATCCTGTCGTCTTGTCTTTAGAGGTTTATTGAAAGGATATGGAGTGTTGGGGAAAAATAGGGGATTTTATTGAGTGTTGGAAGGAGGGAGGAGGTGTAGGTGTTGGAAGGGACCAGCCAGCACTTCCTCATTTGGTGTTGTTCCTCAGGTAGCGATGCTTCTGGTGACCTTGTCTGCGGGATGAAGTGTGTGTCTCTCTCCTCTCCTTGCAAAGTAGAGAGAGGGAGAAGGGAAGAAGGAGAGAGAGAGAGAGAGAATGAGAATGAGAATGAGAGAGAGGATGAGAATGAGAGAGAGGGTGAGAATGGCAATGGAATGAGGAGAGAGAGAAGGGATGAGAATGAGAGAGAGAATGAGGATGAGTATGGGAGAGAGATGAGAAGGAGAGAAGAGAATGAGAGCGAGATGAGAATGAGGAGAGAGAGAGAGGATGAGAATGAGAGATAGTGATGATAATGAGGAGAGAGATGCAAGAGAGAAAGAATGATAATGAGAGAGAGACAGAATCAAAATAAGAGAGAGAATGGGAGAATTTGAATGTTGTGCCGGAGACAAAACTTTATTTTAAACACCAAAAGAGACGAATTTTCGAGCAAAGTCGAGAGAGATTTGAATGCTGGGACGAAGATAAAGCTTTTGTCTCTCTCTCTCTCTCTCTCTCTCTCTCTCTCTCTCTCTCTCTCTCTCTATCTATCTATCTATCTATCTATCTCTTAAACACCAACAAAGACAAATTTTAAACGCTACTTCGACATGGACAAAAAGGTTAAGTCTCTGTCCAAAGTATCTTTTACGTAACCTCAGGAGAGAGAAACAAAATCGTTGCTATTGACTTGTTATTGAACTCTAATCTTGGTGAACAGCTGGTGAACAGAGGCGATCAGAAGGGGATTAAATGAACAGTTGTGCCGAAATTCGCTTTGTGATTGGATTAAAAAGAATTGAAGAAAATATATATGCCTGTAATCGTCTGGGAGGGATAGATACCTCATTCGTTTATGTAACTTAATAAATGATGCTTGAATTAGTGATTAAACTTGCAGAAGAATTCGAATTAATGCGGATTTGATATAATGGAGGAAAAGGTCGCGAAATTTTACGTATTTACGAAACCAAATGAAACGGAATTTCGTAACTCGTGAAGTTTGGCAGGGCTCAGAGCTCCGGCGGGCGACTAAACTTTTATCATTTCTTTGATGTTAGTTGTACTTTGAAATTATTATTTTTATTGACTGCGAATAATCTAAGTTCCCGCTCCTTGTATCTGTATAATGCAAAATAATATAGTGAAGAAGATTATGTATATTAATAGACTTCAGGAATCGTTTGTCGTCTCACAGGAAGAGGTCTGGTGTGAGACTAAAACTTTATGATAATTTATTTTTTAAGTTATTTACACTGAAATCAATCCTTGAATGGATATGGATATTCTAAGAGTCCATCACCTATATCTGTATAATTTAAAATAAGATGGTGAAAAAAGATTATGTATAAACACAACAGGTTTCACTTGTTGTCTCGCTAGGAGGAGCTCTGGCATGCGACAAAAATATATAATTTATTTTACATTATTTATACCATGAGATTAATTCTTAAATGGATACGAGTAATCGAAGCCCTCTACTTATCTCTGTATAATTCTAAACGACATAATAGAAAAAAAAGATTATGTAAATACACAACAGGTTTCGCGTGTTGTCTCAGTGTTACGTATATCCGAGTTGGTGTTACAGCCTCTCGACAACTTAACGTATTTTTAAGCTTCGTTGAAAAGGGTGTTTACTTCGTTTAAAAGGCCGTTGATCTTGTGATAGGGAGCGAGAGAGCTCATCGACTGGCGAGGGACGGGGGGGGGGATGCAGTGCACACATGTCGTATATAACGTTTTTGTTTGAGTGTGAAAAAAGGAGGTTTTGTAAGAGTTGTGTAAGTAAATACGTTAAAGACGACCTAGATTTATATATTTATTTCTGTAGATTTTTTTTTTATATTTATTTTAATTAACGGTAAAATAAGGCATTTGATTGATATGTAACTTTGATATTGATAAAATTAAATGAAAGATTTGTATCCGTTATGTAAATGAAGTATCGCGACAAGTTAGAATCGGGCCTATTTTTTTATGATAATTTGTGACGTGAGGAGAGAGAATAGAGCTATGAATATCATTATTATTTCCAAGTTAGGTTATTATGCGTCTGTCAGTCTTTTTCAAAAGAGGGAGAGATAAGGAAAGATCTGTGAAGTGTTGCTTATTTGTTCGATTTTCATTTTAGAGGAATAAGCAGTTGTGAAATATTACTTTTTTATTTTTGTGATTTAGAGAAATAAATAAAGCTCTGTGAAGTAGTCCTTATTTTTTATTTTAGAGAAATTAGGAACGATCTGTGAAATATTACTCATTTGTTTGAACTTTTATTTTAGAGGAATAGGCAAAGGAGTTGTGAAATATTACTTATTTTTTGTGATTTAGAGAAACGAGTAAAGATCTGTGAAATAGTCCTTACTATTTATTTTAGAGAAATGAGCAAAGATCCGTGAAATATTACTCATTTGTTTGGATTTTTATTAAACAAGCAGAAGTATTACTTACTTGTTCGATTTGCATGTGCCTGTAGTGTTCAAAAATAAACAAACGCAAGTGTGGCGGTGACGTCAGAGGAAACTTGGAGTGAGAGTAAGAAATTAAAAAAGAAAATCCCCCATTGTGATTTAGATTGAGGCAATAAGCGCGCTGTAGCAAATTATATGTTTAAGTCATAAGAGTTAACTCACTACTTGGGCGGAACACCTGTTAGCCAGTGAGGAGAGAGATAAGCAGAGTTTTTTGTTTGTTTTTTGTTTTTTGTCTTTCATTTTTTGTCTTCGTGTATCGTGTGTAGTAGAAAGGGGAGAAATAAACTTGGAGATGAATGTGAATGGGGATATGAGAATGAGAAAGGTGAAGACGAAGGAGGGAGACAGGCAGACAGACAGATAGACATTGGTAGACAGACAGACAGACGGGGGTATGAGAGAAAGAATTAGAAAGAGAAGTGTAGGGTGAGTCGGAGATAGTGAGGAAGAGGAGGAGGGAGGGAGAGAGAGATAAAGACAGACAGACAGACAGAGAGGCTGAGAGACAGAGAAAAAAAGAGAGAGAAGAGAAGAGAAGAGACAGAAACATTCAGATAGAGATAAGAAAAGAGACAGAAACAGAGAAGAGAAGGGAGGACGAGAGAGAGAGAGTGAGAGATACAAAAAAAGTGAGAGAATGAGAAAGAGAAGGAAGACAAAGGGAAATAGAGAGACCGAGACGGAGATAGACATAGAGAGTAGAGAGTAGACAGACTGAAACAGAGAAGAGAAGGGAGGGCGAGAGAGAGAGAAAACAATACAAAAAAGGAAGAGGAGAAAGAGAAGGAAGACAAAGAGAAATAAAGAAACAGAGACAAGAGAATCGGAGAGACGGAGACGTAGACAGACATAGAGAGAGGCGAAGAGCAAGAGAAGCACCCATCTCAAGAAGAGAGGGATCCCGAATGCCTCTTCAGCATTACTACTCAGAATTCCGTGTCGAGGGCGCAGCGAAGTCCAGTGTCTCCTTTTCGAAAGATAATGTGCGTATTGATCCCCAGTGCTATCTGATCCATCTCTTGATAGTAAGGTCGATAGCCCGAGTTAGTGTAGTACAGGTGTTCGCGCCCCCGCTGTCAGGTGATGGGTGGTTGTCGTTATGTTGTCCGTGACGGGGAGTCGGTGCTATGGCAGTCTTGAGGGGGTGTTACGCAGTTATTCACGTAAATAGGAATGTGAGTTTTTATCCGCCTTGAACATAATAAAAGATAAAAAAATGGAAAACAGAATAGAATAGAATAGAATAAAATAAATAAAAAGATAAGTTATTACAGCTGTCGTTATGCCTTTTATGGTGACATTTAGGATTAACATTGCCTTTGTTTTGTTATGTTAGAGGTGTTTGTTGACGTGCCAATGATGCAGATATCTCGCGAGCATAATTTTGCGCATTATTTGCATGTTTTCGCGTACCATTTTACACGCGAGCAGAGAAAAGTGCGTAGGTTTTTTTGTGG
>NW_020869613.1:226154-231154 GCF_003789085.1 Penaeus vannamei | reverse complement strand
CCGCCACCACCACCACCGCCACCGCCACCACCACCACCGCCACCACCACCGCCACCTCTCTTGTCCTGCATCAAGGGCTGTTCATGATTCGGGGCTGGGGGGAGGGGGGGGGGGAGGGAGGTGGCCTGATCCTCTGCGGCTCTTTCGCGCTCTCGGGATGTGTCTGTTTTGTTTTGTCTGTCTGTCTGTCTGTCTGTCTGTCTGTCTGTCTGTCTGTCTGTCTCGTCTGTCTTTCTTCTCTGTTCTCTCTGTCTCTCTCTCTCTCTGTCTCTCTTCTCTCTCTGTCTTCTTCTTCTCTCTCTCTCTCTCTCTCTCTCTCTCTCTCTCTCTCTCTCTCTCTCTCTCTCTCTCTCTCCTCTCTCTCTCTCTCTCTCTCTTCTCCTCTCTCTCTTCTCTCTCTCCACCTCCCATCCACCCTCTTCTCCTCGCCTTCTTCTCCCACCTCCTTCCCCGTCTTTTCTCTCTCTCTCTCTCTCTCTCTTCTCTCTCTCTCTCTCTCTCCTCTCTCTCTCTCTCTCTCTCTCTCTCTCTCTCTCTCTCTCTCTCTCTCTCTCTCTCTCTCTCCACCACCTCCCATCCACCCTCTTCTCCTCGCCTTCTTCTTCCTCCCACCTCCTTCCCCTCCTTCGCTGTGTCTGCCTTTCTCGTCACACCTCTAATCACTTCTCGTTCTTTGTCTTGTTCTTGTTCTTCTTCTTCTTCTTTTTCCCCCTCGCCACCTGTTCGCCTTTCGTCACGCTCTTGGGATTTCTTGCTTACGTCGCTTTGTTTTTTCTGTTTCTTGTTTTTGTTTTGTTTTTTCTTTTCGTTCCTGTGGTCTATATTTGGTCTCTCGTCGCGTTGTTTTTGTTTTTTTGTTTTCTTTTACTTTTTCTTTGTTTTTTTGTCTCTTGTCGCGTTTATTCTGTTTCTTTTTTTGTTTTCTTTTTTCTTCTTCTTTGGTCTATTTTTGGTCTATCGTCGCGTTTTTTCTTTCTATTGTACTTTTTCTTTAGTCTATAGTTTTTTCTCTCTTTGTCTATTTTGTCTCGCTCTCTCGATGTTTGTTTTTTTGTTTCCTTTTGGGTTTTCGGTATTTTATTTCCGTCTTTTCTTTCTTTTTTCCATGAATCATTATAGGAATTTTTTTTTGAAGTATGTCAACTTTTTATTTTTTTCATTATTATCGTATAAATTTGTTTGTCTTTTCTCCGCTTTCCTTCGTCTTATTTTTCTATTGTCGGTTCCTTTCGTCTATTCTTCCTCACTTCCGTTCTTCCTCATTCGTTATCGGGTTAAATACTGATTCTGGGAACTTGGAAGTACGTGGATTAATTGTCAGAAGAAGAGGAGAGAGAGAGAGAGAAAGAGATGAAGGAAAGAGAAAAGGTTAAATAGGAAGAGAGGAAGAAGGGAAATGATAATAAAAGGGTGTGATAGAGGGGAGGGAGAGGAGAAAGGAAAGGAATAGGAGGAGGAGATGGAGATGAGAGGGAGAAATAAGAAATGCAGTAGGGAGAGGGAGAAAGAAAGAGCGAAGAGATTGAAGGAGAGGGAGAGGGAGTGGGAAAGGGAGAGGGCGAAGAGAAGGAAAAGAAGAGGGAGAAAGGGAAGGCGAAGAGAGGGATGAGGAGTTGGAGAGGGAAAATGAGAGGGAGACATACACAGGCAGAAGGAAGAAAGAGAGAGAAAGAGAAAGCGAAGGAAGAAAGAGAGAGAAAGAGAAAGCGAAGGAAGAAAGAGAGAGAAAGAGAGAGAGGGGGGGAGAGATAGAGAGAGAGAGAAAGAGAAAGTGAAGAAAGAAAGAGAGAGAAAGAGAGAAAGAGAGGGAGAGAGAAAGAGAAAGCGAAAGCGAATGAAGAAAGAGAGAGGGGGAGAGAGGGATAGGTGTAAAGGTTGTGATAATCAAGAGCTGAGCGATTTGCTCGTGGTCCCTCGTCACCTCCTACGCATCATCACGGTTATCCTCCTCCCACTCCTCCTCCTCCTTCTCCTTCTCCTTCTTCTCTTTTCCGTCTTCTTTTTCTTCTTCTTCTTTTCTTCTCCTTCTCCTTCTGTTTTCCCTCTTCTTCTTCTTCTTTTCTGCTTCTTTTTCTTCTCCTCCTTCTCTTTTCTGTCTTCTTCTTCTTCTTCTTTTCTGCTTCTCCTTTTCCGTCTTCTTCTCCTTCTTTTCTGCTTCTTTTTCTTCTTCATTTCTGCTTATTTTTCTTCTTCTTCTTTTTCCCCTTCTCTTTCTCATTTTCGTCGTCTTCTCATTCTCCTTCTCTTTTCCGTCTTCGTCTTCTTCTCCTTTTTGTATTCTTCTTCTCTGTCTCATCCTTTTTTTCCTTCTTCTTCTTCTTTCTGCTTCGTCTCTCCCTCCTTTTTTCCTTCTTCCTTCTCCTCCCCCCCCTCGTCCTCGTCCTCCCCCCTTCCCCCCCTCCTCCTCCTCCTCCTCCTCCTCCTCCTCCTCCTCTCTCCTCTCTCCTCCTCTCCCCCACCTCTTCCTCCTCCTCATTCTCCTCCCTCCTCGTGGCCCTCCACCTCCTCCTCCTCCTCCTCCCTCCTCCTCCTCCTCCTCCTCCTCCTCCTCCTCCTCCTCCTCACCTCTTCCTTTTCGTCCTCTTCACTTACCTCCTCCAAACACCATCACAGTTTCCTCCTCCTCCTCCTCCTCCTCCCCCTCCCCCCCCCTCCTCCTCCTCCTCCTCCTCCCCTCCTCCTCCTTCCCCCTCCCTCCTCCTCCTTCCCCCTCCCCCTCTCCTCCTTCCCCCTCCTCCTCCCCCACCTCCTTCCTCCTCCTTCCCCCTCCACCTCCTCCTCCCTCCTCCCCTCCCCCTCAGGCCCATGCCAACAACTCGGGTTCTGTGGCAGCTTGGCCCCGGCGGCAGTCCCTGGCACTCAGATGCGTGCGAATGAATGCCCAGGAATGCTTACGGGCGCGTCAGTCGTCGGGCTCATGGAAACAGGCGAGGGGCGGGGTCGGTGGCATCTTGGGTATCATCTTTTAATTTGATTTTTTGTGATTTTGTTTTGTTTTGTTTTGTTTTTGCTTTTATCTATTTTGTTTTAATTTTGTTTTTTTTAATGATTTTTTTTATCTGTTTTTTGTTTTGTTTTAATTTTGTTTTTTATGATATTTTAATCTATTTTGTTTTGTTTTTATTTTCGTGTTTTTTGTTTTGTTTTTTTATTTATTATTATTGTTATTTTGGTATCGTATTCGTTTTTTTTCCTCTTCTTCCTCATCATCACTTTTTTGTGTCGTATTTATATTCCTTTTTCTCTATTTTGTTTGTTTCGTATTTGTTTATTTTTTCATCCTATTCCTCTTCTGTGTTATTTTTTTTTTTTTTGGTAGATCTTGTTTGTATTTTATATATTGTCGTTTGGTGAGGAGGGGGATGAGAGAGGAGGAGTAGGAGGGGGAGGGAAGGAGGAGGAGGAGGAGGAGGGAGGGGGAGGGGGAGGGAGGGAGGGGGAGGGGAAGGAGGAGGAGGAAGGAGGAGGAGGAGGAGGAGGAGGGGAAGGAGGAGGAGGGAAGGAGGAGGAGGGAAGGAGGAGGAGGAGGAGGAGGAGGAGAGAAGGAGGAGGAGAGAAGGGGAGGAGGGGGAGGAGGAGGAGGAGGAGGAGGAGGAGGAGGAGGAGGAGGAGGGGGAGGAGGGGGAGGGGGGAGGGGGAGGGAAGGAGGAAGGGTGGAGAAGAGAAGGAAAAGGAAGGAATGATGATGATGATGATGTGGATGAAATGGAGGTGGTGGATGTGGAGGTGGAGGTGGAGGAGGTGGAGGAGGTGGTGATGGAAGAGGAAGAGGAAGAAGGAAGAAGAGAAGAAGAAGAAGAAGAAGAAGAAGAAGAAGATGATGATGATGATGATGATGATGATGATGATGATGATGATGATGATGATGATGATGATGATGATGATGATGATGACGATGTGAAGGAAGTGGTGGTGATTGTGGAGGTGAAGGAGGAGAAGGAGGATGCGGACTATGAGGAGGAGGTGGAGGGAGGTGGGGGTGAGGAGGGAGAAGGAGAAGGAGGATGCGGACCATGAGGAGGATAAAAAGGAGGAAGTGGAGGTGGAGGGAGAAGAAGAAGGAGGATGCGGTCTATGAGGAGGATAAAGAGGAGGAGGAGGTGAGGGTGAGGAGGAGAAGGAGAAGGAGGATGCAGAGTATGATGATGATAAGGAGGGGTGAGAGTGAGAAAGGAGGGACAGGAGGGAGAAGGAGAAGGAGGATGCGGACCATGAAGAGGAGGAGGAGGAGGAGGAGGAGGAGGTGTGATGAGGCGTCCGGGCGTCGGGTCGCAGGGTGAGGGAGCGACTGCGACAGTTGGCAACTCGCTTGCATTTTTGATTTTCTCCCCTCCTCCTCCCCCTCCCACTCCTCCTCCCCTCCTCCTCCACTTCTTCACTCTCCTCTTCCTTTTTCTCTACCTCTTCCTTCTCCTCTTTCAAAAATCTTCCTTTTTTCTACCTCTTCCTCCTCCTCCCCCTCCCACTCCTCCTCCTCCTCCACCCCTTCCTTCTCCTCTTCCTTCTTCTCTACCTCCTCCTCTTTCTTCTCTTTCTTCTCTCCTCTTCGCCTCCTTCTCCTCTTCCTCTTCTTTCTCCTTCTCATATTCCTTCACCTCCTCGCGATCTATCCCTACTTTTGCTTTCTCTTTTTCTCCTTCCCTCTCTCCGTCTGTCTCTCTCCCTCTCTTCCCCTCCCTTCACTTGCTATATCCACTCGTCTTATATATTTTTTAAAGTTTTTGTTCAGACCAAACATCATCATCGTTTCTCCCTCCCCTCTCCTTCCCTCTTTCCCTCCTAACTATCCTCCATCCATATCTCCCTCCCTCCCTCCCCTCTTTCCCTCCTAACTATCCTCCCTCCCTCCTTCCCCCCACCCCGCCATCCATCCACTTACCCTCCTTCCCTCTCTCAGCATATCATTGTGATTAACTATTTAACCCAAGACCAATATATACTAATTATTATTATTATTATTATTATTATTATTATTATTATTATATTATTATTATTTATAT
>NW_020869613.1:215407-217907 GCF_003789085.1 Penaeus vannamei | reverse complement strand
ATGATGGATTAATTATTTTAGCATCATTTAAAACAGCTCACTCCCAGAAACAGCCAAAATTAATTGGAAATTTGAGCACTTTAAAAGTAGCCATCCTGTTTCTAAAAAAAAAAATAATAATAATAATATAATAATAGTAAATAAATAATAAATTTTAAAAAGAGCATCCTGTTTCTTTAAAAAAAAATTGTAAATAAATAAATAAATTTCAAAAAGAGCCATCCTGTTTCTTAAAAAAATAATAGTATATAAATAAAAAAAAAATTAAAAAGAGCCATTCTGTTTCTTGAAAAGATAAATAATAAATAGATAAATAAAATGAGGGAATATACATTAGAGAATTAAAGTCAACTCACTCAACCTTGCACCTACACTCATAACATCCTGTGTTGATGTTTTATTGATATAATGCTTTGCTAAGACCGCGCTTACGCCTTATTGCTTGACTTTTGTGTAATCGTATCTTCAGATTTTTTTTGCTTTATTTTGATAAAAAGCCTCCCCCCACACACACACATGCAAAAAAAAAAGAAAAAAATTAGTAGTACTAATAGGTACCACAAAATCTGTGTATTTTGTTTCTGATAAATTCACTTGTCCGATTAAAAAAAAAAAAAAAAAAGGAATCTGAGGACATCTGGATTTTTTTTTTTTCGAATTTCCAGGTAGGGTGTACGGGATAATAGTGGATATTACGTGTGTGTGTGTATGTATACATTATATGTATAAGTAAATACACATATGTATATATATATATTATATATTTATATATTTATATATGTGTGTGTGTGTGCGCGCGAGCGCGCGCGTGTATGTGTGTGTGCGCGTGTATATATGCGTATGCGTGTGGTGGTGTGTGTGTGTGTGTGTGTGTGTGTGTGTGTGTGTGTGTGTGTGTGTGTGTGTGTGTGTGTGTGTGTGTGTGTGTGTGTGTGGTGTGAGTGTGAGTGTGAGTGTGAGTGTGAGTGTGAGTGTGAGTGTGAGTGTGTGTGTTGTGTGTGTGTGTGTGTGTGTGTGTGTGTGTGTGTGTGTGTTGAGAGAGAGAGAGAGAGCGAGAGAGAGAGAGAGAAGAAGAGGAAAGGAGAGAAGAGAAGAGAATAGAGAAGAGCGCCAGATTGCATATATGTAGACACCGAAGGCGCAATTGAGGATATTGAATATTAGGCAAGAGTCTAGTGTGTGTGTGCGTGTGGGGCGGGTATATGAGAGTGACTGAGCATGATATTCAAAGGCAACGTATGTCTTCCAAGTCCTTCCAAATATTTAGTAAAGAAAAAAAATGCATATCTTTAGTCAAGTAATTACGAGACACACACACACAGATATATATATATGCGTGTGTGTGTGTGTGTGTGTGTGTGTGTTGTGGTGTGTGTGTGTGTGTGTGTGTGTGTGTGTGTGTGTGTGTGTGTGTGGTGTGTGTGTGTGTGTTGGTGTGTCGTGTTGCGTGCGTGGTGCGTGCGTGCGTGCGTGTGTGTGTGTGTGTGTTGTGTGTGTGTGTGTGTGCGTGCGTGCGTGTGTGTGCGTGCGTGCGTGCGTGTGTGTGCGTGCGTGCGTATGTGCGTGCGTGCGTGCGTATGTGCGTGCGTGCGTGCGCGTGCGTGTGCGTGCGTGTGCGTGCGTGTGTGTGTGTGCAACACATGGAGAGAACGCCCAACAAATGGCGACGCAACATGAGAAATTACCAACTATAAGCATCAGTCTCGATTGGTGGAGCGAATGCGGTGAGACTGGTGCAGAACCATGGCACATCAGGACCAACATATGCCACACATATGCATAAGCATACATTAATGATACATTTATTTATGCATATACATATAGATGTACATTTACACACATAATCTTTCTTGTTTTGCTTTGTTTTTACAAATATCTGTCTATAAAGAAAAAAACTAGCTTGTTAGATCCACTTTGATGAAAACCTCCGGAGTCAGGTCTGTGGTTTGGGACAATGTTCTGGGCAAAGGCTTAAGTTAAAACCCTTTGGCAGCTAAAAAGGCTACCATTCTCAGAAGTGGAATATTAAGAATTTAAATTCGTATACCTTTTTTATGTCTTCCCAAAAGTGGATCACCCACTTGAGCTACAGGGATAGAAAAGAAAGTACTCAAGAGTCCAATCAGCTGGTTTCCCGCACCATCTGGCAGATGGTGGTGGGGAAATTGCTGTTAGTGTACTTAAACACCTAGAGACAAAATTGTAAAGAGTCAGCAGTCAGAGAGAGAAAAAAATGGGAAATGGAAGTGATGGCCTATATGATCTCAGAACTAAGTATCTGAAAATGGTACATTTTAGTAATAACAGGTAACAGCTGCTAACATTTGTCCCCCACATACTGAGATATATGTTTCTGAATCAGTCGACACAGGCAAAAAAAATGGCTACAAGTTTCCAGTCTCCCATCAAGATTCCATGCAGTCATCTCTAACCCTATCAAGATCTTGGGACACACGACCAGGCTGGGCCAATGAGGGCAGCGAACTGTGGAGCGACAGTG
>NW_020869613.1:205407-207907 GCF_003789085.1 Penaeus vannamei | reverse complement strand
AATGCACCACCAACTGCCATATTCACACACACTCATACACATCCATAAAAACAAACACGCACATACAGTGCCCGGGAGCACGTAAACTCACACACACACACCATAACCTCACCCAAACACCCATGTACACAAGCACATACACACACAAACACGCCAAAGGGACCTTGTTCACAGCACCCCTTGGATAATTAGAGGACATTTTCATCCATCATCCACTAGTACTCGTATTCTTTACCACTGCTACATTTCATTTACATTTGTCTGAACTCACTAATAAGGCAATCTATCCTTTTACCTTTCATCTCTTTTAATATATATTTTTAGCATATCACCAGATGATTTTTCCTTCCTTGCCAATAGTCATCAAGGATCTGATTTTGTGAAAATAGCTAACATGTTCTATCCAAATTCATCAATAACTATAAAGATTATATACAAAAATTATGCACTATTTTGGAGTCAGCCTTTGCACATTGGAATGATACTACATCTCATACAATGCTCAGCATACGCGAGCAGAGCAATGCTATCTTTTGGATAATGCATCAAATCTAACAATATGATAAATCATTTCACAATTTGAAAACTATCATCTTAATATCAAAAAAGATTTCCATACATCCTCTTTTAAGGATAATCTACCAGAGGAAAGTTTCATTATCATTATTTTTTAGGCACTTATCCCTGCTTTTTTTATATTATTTACTCTAAATTTGATTTTGTGACAAATGGTTACCTTTTCTAATCTGAGATTTGTGGTTTGATATTTACGCAAATGACGATTGTAGGCACTAGCTTCACACCTCCGGTCCAGACAGCTACATGTGGACGGTTTCCTGCCTGTGGAAGATACGGAAAAAAGCAACAAAAAATCTTTAAATCATGGCCTGGTTTGAGAATGAAAGTACATTACTGATATACAAGCTTCTGCTAACAAAAAAATCTGTATCATATATTGTAACATTGAACATTCTGCAAATCTATACAAACTAGAAATATATCTATAATCATATCACCAGAGGATTAACAAAGACATTCGCCTTTATAAAACCTAATTAAAAAAGAAATACAAAACATGCACTGTCCTTGAGGATGATGAGAAACATGCAAGAGGCCAAAAAGCTTTCAATGGAGAGAGAGAGAGAAAGAGAAAAAATCTAAATTTGGGGAAAAACAGACAAAACACTCACAAAACATAAAAAAGTATAATTTTGTTGACACTAACATCTTTAAAAGTATCCAAACAATCTATATAATGTACATGCATCCTCCAAAATGTTATCTCTGCCTCTGACTTCCAGAAGAGAAAATTAGTAAAGGCAAAAAATTAATCTGGGAGGGAGGGGTAAGGGGGCAGGGGGGTGTGTGAAGAATAATTAATCATGGGAGTCGGTTCCTTTCCTCTCTTGGAGACCTATGGCGTTCTCCGAGTGCCGCTCCCAAAATATTCCAACACTCGTTTATGTCTTCATTAGCTTTTCAAGCATATCCCATCCCTAGTCCAGTTATAGCTAACTATAAGATACCATCACCATTAGGAAACTACATGTAAGAAGGGAAACTGCAGGAAAACATACCTGAAACTGCAGAGAGGTCAAAGGGAAGGTGATGATGCTGGGTTGCTTGTAAACAGGGAGGATATGCAAACACTGACCAGGTTAATTTTCTCGTCAAAGTAGACATGAGTGCCGAGGAGATCTATTCCAATCAAGTGAGATCGAGTTACGTTACTTGGTTCGTTATCTTTTATTGGTTTATTTATTTGTTCTATTTTTTTTTTTTTCTAATAAAGCAATGATAAGTATCAAACAGCTGGGGTATGCAGTTTTCAAGCAAGCATAAAAAATAGATGCTTCATACATACTACAGTTTTCAGGCTTTTTTTTTTTCAGAATAATAAACTTTCATGAGAATACAGCTACTGATCCATGTAGCAAGTAAGAGCATATATTGGTAAGGATATAGAAAGCAGATACCTGTTAAATTGCTTGCAGCATAAAGTATAACCAAGCCTCATTCAACATGGAATTATATGACGGACTAACTATTTCAGCCCATCATGATAAAAAAAAATAATCCCAATTTCTCGATCAAAATCATTCCAAACTTCAGCATGAATGAGGTAATACTTTATATTGCAATCCAACCTGCCAGGGAGCTAATAGGGGTGTCCAGTAACCTAGTTTATTGAAAAGGCATTTTAAGCACCACATACAACCTTCTAGAGATAATCATTGTGCAGCAATACATGGTTTAATGAGACGAAGAAGACAAGACCCTACTATTCTTCGAAAGCAAAACCACTGACAAAACAAAGTCAGTGTATGTCGGTTACATTTGATAAGCAATGAAATCTATATGTCATTTCCAGGCAAAAACATCACAAAGAAATTTACAACGAGGGTCCTTCTTCTTTGTCTCTATCTATGGATTATATCATTACAATAGAATATCTAATACCCCTGTGAGCACAAAAGTTACATCCAAGTTCCCGCTTTAT
>NW_020869613.1:167734-180233 GCF_003789085.1 Penaeus vannamei | reverse complement strand
GATAGGATAACAAACCCCTCCCTTTCATCAAATCTGGCAGAAGAAAGTCATGAACTGACCTGACAACAGGCCAAGTCCTACTGACCCTTTCCTTTCTTCCTATCGTCAGCAGACAAGCGGGATGCCCCTGTGTACTTGACCTATATGTACCATAGCAGACATAATGTCCATACATACAAATAAGAAACAGACAGCATGACAGACAGACCAGAAATCAGACAGACAGACAGGAGACAGCCCGACATGCTGACGGACAGACAGCCTGACAGAAGACAGACAGAACCGACAGAACAGACAGAACAGACATTCAACTACCTCCCTCACAAACGCACACAAAAGGAGGGGAAAGAACACACAACACGACACATGTATCCTTATTTACTTTACAGCTAACTCCCCTATAGTCATACTTGTACCATACATGTTCTTCACAGAAAGCAGTTCAAGATGAAAGGACAAGAGGCATAAACCGCCCTCAATAACTTAAGCTGGATATTTCAGAGGGGAGAGGGAATTGAGACTGAGGGGCGAGCCGGGGACGAGAGACGAGGAGGGGAGAGTGAGAGAGTAGGGGACAGTGAGAAGACGAGTGTGGAGAGAGGTCAGAATGAGAGGAGGGAGGGGGAAGAAGTAAATATGTGAGGAAGAAAGAGAAGAGGAGGGGAGAGAGAAGAAAGACCCCGGGTGAGAGAGAGAGGAGGAAGGAGGGGGGAGAGAGAGAAGAAGAGGGAGCTGAGAGAGAGAGAGAGAAAAGGAGAATGCAAGAGAGGGGGGGAAGAAGAGGGGATATGAAGAGAGAGAGGGGGAGGGAGTACGGGGAGACAGATGGAGTGAGGGGGATAGAGAGAGAGAGGACGAGGAGGTGAGGGAAGAGGAGGGGAGGAGAGAGAAGAAAGAGAGGGAGGACGAGGGGATGAGGAGAGAGGGAAGAGAAGAACAAATGAGGAGGGAAGAGAGAGGGGAGAGGAAGGGAAGGAGAATAGAGGAGGAAGAGTAGGAGAGAGGAAAAGTAGAGGAGAGTAGAAGGATTTAAGAGATGGAGGAGGAGTAGAGGGAGGAGAGAGAGAGAGAGGAGAAGAGAAGAGAGAGAGGAGAGAGAGAGAAACGAGATGAGCGAGAGAGATGGAAGAAGACGGAGAGAGAGCCAAGGGCGAAACGGAGAAGACGGAGAGGAGCGGGGAGAGTAGGAGGAGAGGGGCTCCGGGCGAGACGCGAGATGATGATCGCAGATGAGGAGCCCGAGACTAGCAGAGAGAGCGACGCAGAGAGAAGAGGCAAGAGAGCAGGGCGAGTGAGGCGGCGAGCCGATGACGGGGAGAGCAAGAGATGAGCCAGAGAGAAATGAGCGAGAGAGAGAGAGCAGGGGAGGGAGAGAAGGAGGAGCGGAGGAGGAGAGATGAGACGAGGAGAAATGGGAGACGGGGGGAGAGGAGAGGAGAAGAGGGAGGAGAGAGGAGGAGTCGTGAGCAGGGAGAGAGGAAGCTCTAGATGTTTAGAGAGGGGGGAGAGGGGATTGTGATCTTCTGTCTAGATTTGGGCGTTGGGTGAGAAGAGGGGAGAGATAGAGGGGGGAAAGAGAGAAACGAGGGTGTGCTGGGGACGGGAGTGAGAGAAGGAAGAGAGAAGAGATGCGGGAGACGGAGGGCGGAGAGAGAGGGCGATGACAAGGATGAGGGATGGAGTACGTGGCGGGAGGGAGAGAGCAGCGGAGAGGGAAGGAGAGCAGGAGAGGAGGAGAGAGGGAGAGAGAGGGAGGGAGGAGGAGAGGGGGAGAGGTGGAAGGGGGGAGAGGGGAGAGAGAGATGGGGGAAAAGAGAGAGAGAGGAGGAGGGAGACGGAGAGAGAGGAGGGGAGAGAGAGAGAGGAGAGACGAGGCGGAGCGGGAGAGAGAGGAGAGAGAGAAGGAGAGTGGGAGAGACGAGAGAGAGAGGAGAGGGAGAGAGAGAGAGAGAGAGAGAAGAGAGAGAGGGAAGGAGGGAGAGAGAGAGGAGAGAGGAGAGAGGAGAGAGAGGAGAGAGAGAGAGAGAGAGAGAGGGAGAGACGAGAGAGAGGGAGAAGAGAGAGGGATGAGAGAGGAGAGAGAGACAGAGAGAGAGAGAAGAGAGAGAGAGAGAGAGAGAAGAGGAGGAGAGAGAGAGAGAGAGAGAGAGAGAAGAGAGAGAGAGAGAGACAGAACAGAGGAGAGAGACAGGAGAGAGAGAGAGAGAGAGAGAGAGAGAGAGAGAGAGAGAGAGAGAGAGAGAGAGAGAGAGAGAGAGAGAGAGAGAGGAGAGAGAGAGAGAGAGAGAGAAGAGAGAGAGAGAGAGAGAGAGAGAGAGCGAGGAGAGAGGAGAGAGAGAGAGAGAGAGAGGAGAGAGAGAGGAGAGAGAGGAGAGAGAGAGAGGAGAGAGAGAGAGAGAGAGAGAGAGAGAGAGAGAGAGGAGAGAGAGGAGAGAGAGAGAGAGAGAGAGAGAGAGAGAGAGAGAGAGGAGAGAGAGAGAGAGAGAGAGAGAGAGAGGAGAGAGAGAGAGAGAGAGAGAGAGAGAAGAGAGAGAGAGAGAGAGAGAGGAGAGAGAGAGAGAGAGAGAGAGAGAGAGAGAGAGAGAGAGAGAGAGAGAGAGAGAGAGAGAGAGAAGAGAGAGGAGGGAGAGGGAGAGAGCAGCACAAGTTTCATCGTAATCAAAAACACAAGAAAGAGTAGGAAAACCACAGACACACAACGCATTTAGTTGCTGCACGAGTGAACGAGGGAAATCAAACCCAAACACCCCCGTTTTGCAATTCAGGATGTTACGTTCAGCTTCACATTCTAAAGCTGCCTCATGCCTTTACCCTCATGATAACAGGGCAAATGAGGGCATGCACACCTACAGGCATTCTCAGGGTAATGGTCCAAAAATACATTTAAGGTTTTGCTACTCTTCATTTAAAACAATAATTAATTTAGTTCCTATCAATGCATATATTAAAAATAAAAGATAAACTAAACATTTGGCAATCATATTTTAAGACCAATGTGATAATGCTTTTGGACATGCACGCCTTCAAATTGCATACGCATTACTCTTATTAGAATGGCACTGCATATTTACTTTATCAAAGTTTCCTTAAACAAACACGAGAAACCGTTCCAGAATGCTCCGTGATTTTGGAGGAGACCAAGATGAAATGACGTTTGTTTGGCACCTACTTACGCAAACAAACAAACAATACAGTACACTTTTTATGAAGATATTTACTATGTAGCCAGCAGAATCTAAGAATAATTACCAACTGTATTTATTGGTCTTGCTTCACTTTTTTTCTGTCAAAGTAGCCCCCAAAATTTCATTCGCATTTATGTGCAATGCACAAAATTTGTACATTGTATAAGTGTATGTATGGTGTGTCTAGATGTATGTGTAGGTGCAGGCATGTGTGTGTCATTGTGTGTGGTTTGTGTAGTTGTGTAGGTTTGTGTATGTTTGTGTAGTTGTGTAGGTTTGTGTATGTTTGTGTAGATGTGTGTTGTTGTGTGTGTAGGTATGTGTGTAGGTGTGAGTGTAGGTATGTGTGCAGGTGTGTGTAGGTATATGTGTAGGTGTGCATGTAAGTATGTGTGTAGAGACGTGTGCAGGTATATGTGCAGGTATATGTGCAGGTATGTGTGTAAGTATGTGAATAAGCATGTATGTGGGTATGTATGTGGGTATGTGTGTAGGCATGTGTGTAGGTGTTGTGTGTGTGGTGTGTGGTGTGTGTGTGTGTGTGTGTAGTGTGTGTGTGTGTGTGTGTGTGTGTGTGTGTGTGTGTGTGTGTGTGTGTGTGTGTGGTGTGTGTGTGTGTGTGTGTGTGTGTGTGTGTGTGTGTGTGTAGGTGTGTGTAGGTGTGTGTGTGTGTGTAGGTGTGTGTGTGTGTTGTAGGTGTGTGTGTGTGTGTAGGTGTGTGTGTGTTGTAGGTGTTGTGTGTGTAGGTGTGTGTGTGTGTAGGTGTGTGTGTGTGTAGGTGTGTGAGGTGTGTGTGTAGGTGTGTGTGTGTGTAGGTTGTGGTGTGTGTAGGTGTGTGTGTGTGTGTGGTGTGTGTAGGTGTGTGTGTGTGTGTGTGTGTGTGTGTGTGTGTGTGTGTGTGTGTGTGTGTGTGTGTGTGTGTGTGTGTGTGTGTGTGTGTGTTTTGTTGTTGGTATGTGTGTGGATGTTGCATGTAGTGTGGTATGTGTGTAGGTGTGATGTGTGTGTGTGTGGTGTGTGTGTGGTGTGTGTGTGTGTGTGTTGTGTGTGTGTGTTTGTGTGTGTGGTGTGTGGTGTGTGTGTGTGTGTTTGTGTGTGTGTTGTGTGTAGGTGTAGTGTGTAGGTGTGTGGTGTGTGTAGGTGTGTTGTGTGGTAGGCGTGTGTGTGTGTAGGCGTGCGTGTTGTGTAGGCGTGCCGTTGCTGTGTGTGTGGTGGGTGCGTGTGTGTGTAGGTTTGGTGTGTTGTAGGCTGTGTGTGTGTGTGGGTGTGTGTGTGTGTTGTGTGTGTAGGTGTTGTGTGTGTAGGTGTTTGTGTAGTGTGTGTGTGTTAGGTTGTAGGTGTGGTGTGTGTTGTGGTAGGTGTGTGTTGTGTAGGTGTGTGTAGGTGTGTGTGTGTAGGTGTAGGTGTGGTGGGTGTGTGTGTGTTGTGTGTAGGTGTAGGTGTGTGTGTGTAGGTAGGTGGTGTTGTGTGTGTAGGTGTGTGTGGTGTGTTTGGTGTGTGTGTGTGTGGTGTGGTGTGTGTAGGTTGTAGGTGTGTGTGTGTGGTGTAGGTGTGTGGTTGTGTAGGTGTTAGGTGTGTGTGTGTAGGTGTAGGGTGTGTGTAGTGTAGGTGTACGTGTGTGTGTGTAGGTGTAGGTGTGTGTGTGTAGGTGTGTAGTGTGGGTTGTGTAGGTGTAGGTGTGTGTGTGTAGGTGTAGGTGTGTGTGTGTGTAGGTGTGGTGTGTGTGTGTGTGGTGTTAGGCTGTGTGTGTGTAGGTGTAGGTGTGTGTGTGGGTGTCGGTGTGTGTGTGTAGGTGTGTGGTGAGTGTGTGTAGGTGTGTAGGTGTGTGTGTGTAGGTGTGGTGTGTGTGTGTAAGGTGTGTGTGGTGTGTGTGTGTAGGTGTGTGTAGGTGTGTGTGTGTGTGTGTAGGTGTGTGTGTGTGTGTAGGTGTGTGGTGTGTGTGTGTAGGTGTAGTGTGGTGTGTGTGGTGTAGGTGTGTGTGTAGTGTAGGTGTGTGTTGTAGGTGTAGGTGTGTGTGTGTAGGTTGTGTGTTGTAAGGTGTGTGTGTGTGGTGTAGGTGTGTGTGTGTGGTGTAGGTGTGTGTGTGTAGTGTAGGTGTGTGTGTGTGTGTGTGTGTGTAGTGTAGGTGTGTGTTGTAGGTGTAGGTGTGTGTGTAGGTGTAGGTGTGTGTGTGTGTAGGTGTAGGTGTGTGTGTGTAGGTGTAGGTGTGTGTGTGTAGGTGTAGGTGTGTGTGTGTAGGTGTAGGTGTGTGTGTGTAGGTGGTGTGTAGGTGTAGGTGTGTGTGTGTAGGTGTGTGTGTGTAGTGTGTGTGTGTGTAGGTGTAGGTGTGTGTAGTGTAAAGGTGTAGGTGTGTGTGTGTAGGTGTAGGTGTGTGTGTGTAGGTGTGTGTGTGTGTAGGTGTAGGTGTGTGTGTGTAGGTGTAGGTGTGTGTGTGTGGTGTAGGTGTGTGTGTGTGGTGTGTGTGTAGGTGTGTTGTGTGTGGTAGGGTGTGTGTGTGGTGTAGGTGTGTGTGTGTAGGTGTAGGTGTGTGTGTGTAGGTGTAGGTGTGTGTGTGTAGTGTTGGTGTGTGTGTGTAGGTGTAGGTGTGTTGTGTGTAGGTGTAGGTGTAGTGTGGTGTGGTGTAGGTGTGGTGTGTGTGTAGGTGTGTGTGTGTGTGTGTGGTGTAGGTGTAGGTGTGTGTGTGGTGTAGGTGTAGGTGTGTGTGTGTGTGAGGTGTGGTGTGTGTGTGTAGGTGTAGGTGTGTGTGTAGTGTAGGTGTGTGTGTGAGGTGTGGTGTGTGTGTAGGTGTAGGTGTGTGTGTGTAGGTGTAGGTGTGTGTGTAGGTGTAGGTTGTAGGTGTAGGTGTGTGTGTAGGTGTGGTGTAGGTGTAGGTGTAAGGTGTGTAGGTGTAGGTGTAGTGTGTGTGTGGTGTGTGTGTGTAGGTGTAGGTGTGTGTGTGTAGGTGTGTGTGTGTGTGTGTGTGTGGTGTGTGTGTGGGTGTGGTGTGTGTGTGTTTGTAGGTGTGGTGTGTGTGTGTTTGTAGGTGTGTGTGGTGGTGTGTGTGTAGGTGTGTGTGTGTGAGTGTGTGTGGTGTGTGTGTGTGTGTGTGTGTGTGTGTGTGTGTGTGTGTGTGGTGTGTGTGTGTGTGTGTGTGTGTGTGTGTGTGTGTGTGTGTGTGTGTGTGGTCGCGAGCGCGTGTATTCATGTGCGTGTGCATGTGCGTGTGTATCAGTATCAACTGAGTGTACAGAAATTTAAACGTCATCTTTAAGAATTACGGTTCTAGTGAATAAAAAGACCATGGAAGCTACAGACCTTAAAGGAGTGAAACACGTGGTTTAACACACTGAACTGACCACACCAAAATCACCAATACCTATCACTGACCACAACAAAATTCCTCCACGACAAACGACATCCACGGAAACAAACACACAAGCAGAAACCTTTCAAAAATACCCCACTCCTTCAATCACACACACACGTATTGTTTCCTCCCAGCAGTCTGCGACTCTATAATGATCCCATGAATAGTAGATGTGTTCCATTTCTTTCGAGGTGCTGACTGCCGGAAAGCCTTGGACGCATCTAAAGAAGTCATTTATTCCGGGAGTCTCTTCCGTAACAGGAAGGCCTGAAGCACTCTCGTGAATAAGGCCCTTCCAAATACTCATGATATGTTTTGATTTCTTTTTTTTTTTTTTTTAAGTTTAAGAAATCAATTAAATGAGGCAAATAAAATCATCTACTCATCATGTTGACTGAATTTTCAAAAGAAATCATCTAATTAATAGCCTATGTGTTATAACAATAATGACAATGACAACAACAAAGCCATTAAAAAAAAAGTAAAAAGTAAACCTGTCTTTTCCTTTCAAAATACTAGTTTTCCTTTGGCTTAGTAATCATTAATAATTTCAAAAGTTTTAGTACACCCGTACCACATCTGTACTCGCTCCGTTTGCTTTGATTTTGAGAAGTCAGAGTAAAAAATGACAATCATTTATTATTTTCTTTATTTGGAAATAACTGGAAATGGATTGCATTGTACAGCACAGCCAGATACCCTGCCCTTGCTCTGGTTTGATTTTCCTTATACTCTTTCAAACAACTGGCCTAACGAGACTAGTTAAATGATTAAGTGGCTCTCCCTCTACCTTGGCACCCATCAAGACTTAATTTATCACAAACAAAGAATTGCTATGTACAGTTTGAGGATATGCACATATTTTTTCTGAGGGACTTATCTGGAAAAGCTGCACAAGAACTCATGAACACCATAATGAACAATAATCATCTCATCCTAACACTCATCCACCTATTTTGCCCAACGACTCAAGAGCGATATTGGGGCAAATCCTTTGAGCAACTTTAATTAAAGCCCAGAAGAAACTCTGGCACTGAATAATTTTGTGTTCATTCTATACTTTGGGTTGTCCCAGTTTGTCTCAGTCACTGACTGTGTTTTATGTTACTCTTCACTACATATTTGCTCTTTGATCACTGCCAGGTGCAAAAGTCTACTAAAAGATTCATTACAAGTCATCAGCACTAATGGCAGTCAGCATGGTAATAAGTAAATTAGCTATAAACGCGTATAAAGATGTAAAATTACCAACACATCAGTACCTGGTCTGAATAACACATGGCTTAAATAGCTCCTTGTCAGCCTTAATTTCCCCTTCATATCTACCAATTGATTCATCTTTTATGCTATCATATGATAATCACCTCATGTAAGTCAATTAATCTATGATCTTGCTTGATAGTACTCGAAAAGCTACCACACTTGGATACCAAACATATCAGATACCCCTGGCAGAAAGCAAGTCTTTATTTAATACTGGAACTGTAGGAAATATTCATTTTAGGGCACTAGTTAAAGCATATCAAGCATGATCATAACAGATCAGTCAAGGAAATGGACAAATAATTTTGTCTGGTGTGGAAAGAGATGCATGTGATGTTGCATGCTTTTTTTTTAAATTTCATCTTGTATTACTTAGGTAGTGAGATTCACATACACTATGGTGACATCTGCATTATCATGAGTTGTGGTTTCTTGATTCAAATACTTTATGCTCATGTGTCTTATCTAATATGCACATACATATGCATTCTCGGGGTAGTTGAAGACTGCACTGTCCAACTTTAGAAGTCGAATGTTTAAAGCAGCTGATATTTATTTTTTTCAAATTCTGATGTATAAAGGTCATAGCTGTTGCTGCTGATATTGATGATGTCTGCCTTTCGTCAACTTCTATTTAAATGGTGTACACCTGCCGGGACTACAGGTTTAGATCTATAGATTTAATTTGTGTGGTTCTGCAATATGTTTAGATGCTGAAGTATAATGCACCTGGTAGTTCTCATTATATCTTATGCAATTAACTAATCTAAAGCTTCTAGAAATATCTAAAGATTAGGCCTAGACAGATTATTAACTAAGAGTTATCAGACTATATCATACTTTATTCAGATGTCTCAAATAATTTTGAACACCCTCCAAAATTGGCTCTTGTCAAAGATTTCAAAATTTACCTTAGAAATATATATATACCCCAAACTTAGACCCAATATTTGATATCCGGCATCCAACAAAAATAATCTCAATACAAAAATAAGAAATAGAATTGTTATTTTCTTCCATGTCCCTTCTTGGAGGCTTTCACAGCTCAATGGAAATGCTCTTTTCTCAACTAACTTATTCTTAATGTCTTCTCTCTGAAACCATCTCTGCAAGTTATACTAAAAAAGATAAATGGCCAAATTAGTTAAAATTTTCAAGTATATGCTAAATGTTTAAACATATCCTGTATTTGCAATATTTTCCTATTAACTACAGATGGAAATATTTGAAACTAATCATGTTTTAATCTTGAAAATATTTTAGCATCATAAATGGTACTGTAATAAATACTGATTTTAAAACAGGCAAATAAGTGGCCAGGTCTGTAACACTGTAATCTGAAATAGCAAAATTGATCAGTAATCTGCAACAGTACAATTCATTTGTAATCTGTAATAAAAAGAATTGTTTACATTCGAGAAATAACAAAACTGCATACAACCGGCTAAATTAAGTTTGAATTATTTCACAGTATCACCACAATTTAGCAAAGCATCGCAAATTGTAGCCTACGTGAAAATCGCCTGCAAGCACAAACAATCAATGCCTTTGCCAATAGTGAAAATATTCCCGACTTCCCTAAGACCAATTCCACCCTTTACAGAGACCGAAACTGCCTCATCACCGTCGACAATTCTGGGAGAGTAATTAGGGAAATTGACCGCAGTCCCGGCCATCACAATTCCCTTCGCTGCACTTATTATTACGCAATTTTTTTCTTAATTTCCCATTGCCAAGTTCCGACTTCCCATTCGTTTTCTCTCGATTACACTCAACCCTTCAACATCCTGATCATCTTTGCTTCCCCAAAACAAGCTCAACGTCATGACATACCATTTGGAAGTGCCTGGGCCGCTGCCATAAGGCCCAAGAGGGAATAAAGCAAGAGAATAGACTTCATCGTGTATTGACTACCGTATCCCGTGACCTGATCGGAGGAACTGATGTTTACAGCTGGCCGGAGGAATGAGTCAAAAGAGCATTCATGGATACTATTCTATTTAGCACTTTGTATTTTCTCGTGTATTATATCGAGGGATTATTGTTTTTCTTTATTAAACTTATTTTTTCCTATGTCACAATATTTCTTCTGCAATTTATATCAAACAATAAGAACACTTTACAAGAATTGCTCGCTACTTTAATTCCTCGAATGACAGTTTAATATATTTATTTCGTCTACATGATACATCTTTTAAAATTCAAAGCAAAGAATCTGTTCACCTATTTACTTTTCATAAACTATATTTGTATGGATACCAAGCCTAATCATTCATCATATATCATGGTGAAATAGAAGAAAGAATTTTGCAGGAAAATAGCAAAAAAATAATTAGGCGCAACAAATATACATGATATAAATAATCAATTAAAGATAAAAAATATAAACCAAATACCAATGAATAAATAGGTTAAAAACTATTGCTCTTTTACAAAAAAAAAAATAATAATAATAATGATGATACAAATAATTCTACTCAGTTGACTTCCTGGATAAGTACAACAAATAGACCTAAGTAATGCAGATTAGAGGAACGCAATCAGATATAAAAAAAAACACATATATACAAATGCAACATGTATAGGAAATAGATATTAACAAAAAAAAAATAAAAATAAAAATAAATAAATAACACGACGATAGTTGCTCGCTTGTATCTTCGGTTGTTTACCAAACATGTCAGGCGGAATGGCAGACGAGAGAGAAAGAGCTGTTTACATGAAATTGGAGGCGCTCAAGGACATCAGGTAAGTTATTTGATAGCATAAAATCGCTGGTTCGAATTTTGACAAGTAGTTCTTACTTAATGCATTAGCCACTGATACTTAGATATGTGTTTTTTTTTTTAGAAGTTGGAGATCCTTCAGCTAATTTTCGGCTTTGGTTTCTTTATATTCCTTCGATTTTATTTTTGATTTTTCCGTGTAACCAATGTACTTAAATTCAATGCACTTGTGATGTCTCCAGCTTTTCAGTATTTTGATTTGTACTCTCATACAAATTGAATTTCTAGTTCAGGACAGAGGGAGTAATGAGAAGGTAGTGTTTGTTTGACCGGCAGCCGGTCAAGTTTGTAAAACTACTAGTATCAGTATCCGTTTTCCTTCTAAGGCTATTGTCTTGGTTTGGTCATGAATAAAAAATATATTTTATCTCTCTAAAGTGGATTTGCAATAGTATATGTATTTATAATTTCTGGTGTATGTAGGCCTATGACTAATTAAATCTTTGTGCACTTACCAAAAACAAAAAGATGATTGATATAAACATTAGTGTTGTCATGTCAACAAACTAGACTAGAAACTATGATATATGTGCACATGAGATATGTTGCTTCTAACTTTACATTTAAGCACTATAGGTTGTAGTTTTGTCACAAAGTATAGACCGATTCGGTAACGCCTAGCAACCGCCTCTAGCAACAAGCACTTGGTGAAAACAAACCCTTGTTCGTTCGAAAACTCACAGCGCTTTGCTTACAGATTCGCAGAAATTTTGCAAGAATCTAGTTTTTGTGAAAATGCTGAGGAGCTGTGTTGCTGTTGGTTGTTCAAACCACAACATGATGGGAAAGAAAGGTTTAACCTTTCATATATTCCCAGATCGTGAAAAGAAGCCTAGCTATGGAGATGCCAAGCATTCAGAAGAAACCAAAGTTTCCTGTTGCCTCTGTGTCTGAAATGTCATACAGTCCAGCAGTTGAAACCATTGAAGCGTAAGCAGGCATATCTCAAATTACTGAGGAAAGAGAAAAATGCGTTGTGTTTGTAGGCCTTTATGTGACTTCATTGTCTCCTTTGTGTAAACACCTTGTAAATAGGAAGAAAATTGGTGTTAGGAAATGGCATTGATTTCACAGAAAAATAACCTATATAGCTAAATATTATAGGTTACTGTAGCAAATTATGTCATCATAAAATCATTTTTAATACATGGTGTGTTGATCAAATAGTCTTCGATGTCGGGATATTCAATATTCCGTAGGTTTGTCGATCCCAATTTCGGCAGGCAGACGGTATGAGCATTCCTGTAACTGCACAGCTTCAAGTTTTGATTCATATTGATTTTTCACTTCGGTTTTTAAAGAATCTAAGCATTCATACGGCATTTTCACTGATAAATGAGGTATCTGCGAGCGATGGGTTTGGTTTCACCAAGCGGAATGGCAACTCCGACCCGTGACTTCACACAGAATAGGTCTATACCCAAGGCCTGACTTTAAATCAGTAGAGTTATTAGTAATAAGTATCCTACTTTCTCATCACTTTTTTACCTACACTTGTCTCTACAAAATTAGAATATGCTGTTCATTACCTCATTGTCACTGAAGAAGGTCATTATTTACAATATGGACACATTTGCCCGAGACTAACTCCCTAACTCCATGTCAAGAACTTTATTCAGCAATCCAAATTGCCACGACTGGGCATACCCTTTGATCACTGCCCAAGGGAAGGGTTGATAAGGGACCCCTGACAGCGCCCGGGAAACATTGTCTTCACTTCAGTATACGAGTTGAAACATGGGAGCACTGAGTGGACTAAGGCTGTGAGCAGCACTTTCCACAATCTTTATTTCCAACTACAAGTTTTTCTCCTCTACAAAAATACTATCTTCCCTTTACCCTAGCTTGATGCATTCATACCATAAAGATTAATGGAAAGGGCAACCGATATCCTTAGCATTAAAGAAACATGGCCAAAT
>NW_020869613.1:144180-146680 GCF_003789085.1 Penaeus vannamei | reverse complement strand
AACACGTAACGAAACCATTTTAAGTCCGTTACGTATCTTTGTATCGAATTTAAAAAACAAAATAGAATAATGTATCAAAGGAAATATATAGTGGTTGTCCTGTATTCAAAATTAAAGCGGTTTAAAGTATAAGTATAGAGTATTAGCTCAAAAGACAAGACTTCATAAATTATTCCAAATATTGATTCGAAGCAGAAAAAAAACACATAAAACAACAACAGTCTCTCTTGTCCAAATTTCACTTCATGAATGGTATCAAATGCTCCATCTTGATCCACTTCAGTAAGCAACACTTTCTAATGATAAACAAAATAAAAAAAAAAGAGAATAGAAAAGGCGCCACTTTTGAATTGCCTCCTTCCCCCCCCCCACACCCCACACCTGTAGGACAGACATAGGTAAAGAGGTGAATAAGAAACAAAAAGAAAATAAGAAGGCCTAAATGGAGGGAAGAAGAAAATAAGAAAAAGAGAAAAAGGAGAAATAATAAATGATAATAATGATAATAAAATAATAATAACAATAATAATAATAATAATAATGATAACAACAATAATAACAATCTGGACAAACTGAAAGATGAGGCAAATAATAAAAGGAAAGGATAATTAAAGGAAAACAGAAAAGAAAAGAGAAAATAAGAGGAGAAAGAAAGGAAAACAATGATGAATAAAAAATAATATAATAATAAGTCATCTTGCTCTTTGCTCTGCTTATAAACAGATAGGAAAGGTGAGAATATAAGACGGAAGAAAAGGAAATAGAAGAAAACAAAAGTTGAAAAATCGTGACAAAGGAAAAAAAAAAAGGAAATTACAAACGAGAGAAAAGAAGCGAGCAGTGATATAGGAAAAAACAAGGAGAGAAAAAATGCATTTGTGGAGACAGATCAAGAAAAATATTAAGAGAAAAAACAAAGGAGTTGAATAACAAATATCTACAAAATAAAAGAAGAAAGCAAAAGAATAATCCTATTCATAGATTTATATACAATGCAACCATGATTTCTCACTATAAATTATACTGAGTCTCTGCTTTAGTCAGTATATAATTATTAGAATATCAGAATTAAATCTTTTAGTTGACACACGATAAACTTACCTGAATGGATTTCATTGGGAAATTTGTAAAAAAAGATTAATATATGAGAGTAAATACATTTCTTGTGCTCTGAAGTTATTAATCTCAATTTTTCCCTTTTTTTACAATACATAGCAAATTGTCATGATCAGCACATAATAACTTCTATTAATAAAACATTGGATATGTGGAACCTTGCCTGTTTAAACACTATATATTGCATGTCCTGAGTGTAATGTTACGGAAGACTTAGGGAAAGAAATTATGTATGAACAATGATAATGTTTCTCTGTCAGTTTTGATTATTTTTACATATATATAATTCAAGTTCCATTTGAAACCTAGTGGACCACAAGGCAAGAAAAAATACCTGTAGCATCAATCCGATGTACTTCAAACGATGAAATACATTTATACAACGAAAAAAAAACAACAATATAACTAAGGAGAGTAAAGAGAACGACAACAAGTAAGTACACAGTATTTTTAATGACCATCAAGACTGAAGTACAAATTGTAAAAGTTACCAACGACATTCTTATAAAAATGTCTGCGCCAACAATGAATACAAAAAATTACTGCGACTACAGAAAGGTAAAGAAAAATATGTAGACCATAATCCGTCACACAATCATTACATCAAAACAATATCAACTGATCCCTTCTTGACTGATTAACAGTTACGTATAAAGCAGATTACAGCATATTGAAAAAATAAATACATATAAAAAATTCCTAATTTTACTGTGTCACTGACTACCAACTCTCAACAATGACTCACTGTGTTGTGCAACATGTGAAAAATGGCATACACTTGCTCACCCACACACTTGTATGCACATGCGAACACAAACACGCACATGCACACACACACGTGCACATTCTCTCCCAGGGATATGGGTCTTCTATACTGGGATGTCAATATTTCTAACATGAGCGCTACTCATATATTTCCCACATTATTTTTGTCAGAAATCACTTTCCTAGTTATTTATGCTCGACACTTCCTACTGAAAAAAGAAGTCGATTCAATGAACTGACAATGAATGCCCACATATTTTGAATAATAAATCCTAAGCTGCGAAAATAACAAGAGTAAGACAAACCAGACATACAAGGAATTACATGAGTATCCTGTTATCGAGTGTTAAGCCACATGAAAATAAAAAATATATCAGACAAAAATAAATACTTTCAAAATTGGCCAACATGCCTCTTGCATTGAAAAAAACTACATAAAGAGTCAAGAATTGCTTCGGCTTACATATCTGTCTTATTAAATGTATTCAAATTGAAAATTATATTAAAACAACTATAATAAGACAAAGATACTAAATTAAGAGGAATTAACATTATGACATTATTGCATTTCACAACTCAAAAATGACTGCTAGCTGCCAAGAAGATTTATGAAAAAAAA
>NW_020869613.1:126680-139180 GCF_003789085.1 Penaeus vannamei | reverse complement strand
TTCGAAACGTACCATCTCTCCAACAGCTGGGTTTTGTATTCTACTTCGGCTTTTGAGAAGGGGAAGGGAGGGAGTGGGAGAGCAGAAAGGAGGAGTAAGAAAGAGAGAGAGAGTGAGAGAGAATGGTGAGATGGAGAGAGAATGGGAGAGGGAGAGAGAATGGGAGGAGGGAAGAGAGAATGGAGACGCGGAGAGGGGTGAGGAGAAGAGGATGAAGATAGACTGATATATAATATAGTGATTATATATTTATATGTATATATGAATAGTATACTATTATATATATATATATATATATATAGAGTAGGAAGAGAGAGAGAGAGAGAGAGAGAGTAGAGTAAGAGAGGAGAGAGAGAAAGAGAGAAGAGAAAGAGAAGCATAAGTAGAAGATAGAGATGAGAAGAGAGATGATGAGATAGAAGAGAGATAAGAGAGAGAGAGGAGGGATAGAAGAGAGAGAGAGAAGGGAATGAGGGAGAGGAGAGGGAGAGGGAGAGGGAGAGGGAGAGGGAGAGAGAGAGAGAGAGAGAGAGAGAGAGAAGAGAGAGAGAGAGAGAGAGAGAGAAGAGAGAGGAGAGAAGAGAAGAGAGAGAGAGAGAGAGAGAGAGAGAGAGGCAGCGAATGGAAAACTGAACATTGGCGATTCCAAGACTCATTAACAGGATAATTTTTTTTCCCAAGAGTTTCACAGACTTTCAACTTCCTTCAAAGTCATGCAAAGGTTTTTAGACGAAAGACGAAAGAAAAAAGACGAAAAAATAAAGAAAAGGCTTGTTTCTTGTGTTATGTAGAGTGTCACATGGATAAAGTGATTCTGTTCTGTGCTCTCTCTATTGAGCTTGTAGTCCGGTCATGGTGTTACAAGGTGTCATTGTGCAAGGACGAGAAGAGCACGAGAGAGAAGGAGAGCAGGAGAGAAGAGATGGCATTGTGTAGTGAGGATGTATGAAGAGTGGGATGTGTGGCTAGAAGACCTTGTTCGAGAGGATGAGGAAGAGATGTTGGTCCACGTATGAGGAGTAGGAGGATGTGGATTATTGGCTCACTGTATGATTAAAGGGAAAAATCTACCACACACGAGAAGATGAGGAGATTCACACTCACAGATAGATGAGAGAAGGCTGTATGACAGTAGATTAATATCTGTTGAGTTTAAGCCTGGAGTTGAAAGTGATTGCGTGGATGCAAAGGAGCGCAGCATAGATGGTGGTTTCAATGTGAAGTGAGAGTGTGTCACGCACGCGCCGACGCGCATGGTGTGTCACTCACTAGAGATATTGGGAGAGTCCAAGTCGACGGGAAGAGCTTCCTGTGGTCGGAGAGAGCGCACGCGAAGGTAGCGTGTGTGTGGATAGAGAGAGAGAAGAGTGTGATTTGCACGCACGAAGGGTGTCCAGGAGAGGACTGACAGAGTTGTATCACAGGAGAGAGAGACCACAGAGAGAATAGAGAAGAGAGAAGAAAAATTTGTTAGCAAGACGAATAAAGAGAGACAAAGACCAACCATAAAAAGACGAAACATCAACACAAAACAGCAAAAAAAAAGAAAGAAAGAAAGAAAGAAAGAAAGAAAGAAAGAAAGAAAGAAAGAAAGAAAGAAAGAGAAAGAAAGAAAGAAAGAAAGAAAGAAAGAAAGAAAGAGAAAGAAAGAAAGAAAGAAAAGAAAAGAAAGAAAGAAAGAAAGAAAGAAGAAAGAAAGAAAAAAATAAAAAACAAAACAAAAAAAAACACGCAGAACCAAAAGACCCCAAATTAGACGGAACCGAACCGTCGCCTTATCCGTCTCCCTTCGAATCTTAATCGAAGCGTTTATTTGCGCCGAAGAAGGCCGTAAATGCCACGTCCTGATTGCTCCTTCGGCTCAGCGTCCTTCCATCTTTCCCCGTCCGCTGCTCTTTGTTGTCTCGCTGTCCTCCTCAGCGGGAAAATTGCAACTGTTGCTATTTTTACCTGGTGGATTCGCGTCCCGGTGTTGCCTTTTTTGTTTATTCCTTTTTTTCCTTTTTTTTTTGGGGGGGGGGGGGGTTGTCATCAATCTTTTTTTATCTATCGTTTTATATTATTTTTTTCTGTTTATTTATTTATTTATTTTAATATTTTTTTTTTTCATTTATTCATTTATCTTATTTTTTTTATCAGATCGTCTGGTTTTCCGTTTTCTGTTTTTTCTGGTTATTTGTTTATATATATATATATATATATATATATATTATATATATATATATATATATATATATGTTTTTATTAGTTTTATTACCTACTATCTGCTTTTTCTATATTATCGGATGTTACCCGCTTTTCGTCCATTTTAATGATCTGCTATCTATCTATCTCATCATCTACTGTCTATCTATCTTTCTCATCATCTACTATCTATCTATCTATCCCACCATGTACCACCAATTCATCTATTTCACCCTCAACTATCCACTCACCTATCTTATCACCAATAACCTATCCATCAACTTTATCTCAACCTATTTACCCACACCCTCTGTTTATCTGTCTCTCTCCCCTTTACTCACTTCCTCATCAATACGTATTTGCTGACACACTCAGTCTGGGCAATAAAAGGATTACTCACTGTATACGTCAGTTGGGTGAATAAGTGACTCATTTCTCTGGTACTCACCTGGGGGAAAAATGAGGAAAATGTTAGTACAGTGATTAGAGAATATACCTGTATGGTTGAAAATAGTAAACAAACAAACAAATAAATAGCAAGAGTAGTGGTGGTATGGGTATTGCTAATCTGCTGAAAATGATAACGAGACAATATCTTTATTTTATCGATTTTTATCTGTTTCTTCTATTTTATCTTTATTTTATTTTTACTCTTATCTATACTAGTAATGATAGCCATAATATTGGTAGTTATGGTAGTCGTAACTTATAAAAATACTACAACTAGTACTACTAAAAAATAATGTCATTAATAGCAATGATAACAATAACAACAAGAATAGCAATAATAATAGTAATAACAATAATCATAATAATAATAATGATAATGATAATAATAATCATAATGACAATAATAATAATAATTTCATAAACAATGAAAATAACAATAACAATAACAATAACAACCACAATAAAAATAATAGCAATAATACCAAATATAATAACAATAATAATGACAGTCATAATATAAACAAAAAGCAAAAACAATGCAAATAAGAGCAAGAACAAGGAATATGCCTCTCATATAAGAGTAAGGTAGGCTCATCAAGGTAGCTTTGGCGTAGGGAGAAATAGTAAGTAAAAAAAAGGCAATCAAAATATCTAGAAAAATATGAATCCTAAGAAAAATGATTTTTTTTTCAATCTAAAAAAAAACTCTTTCAAATTATCTAAAAAAAAAAAAAAAAAAAAAAAATCTTTCTACACAGTATACCTTTGTATTTGTTACTTACCCTGTTTATTGTTATTGTCACGTGCTCATTTGCTTCATTACTGATCAATTGAAAGAGAGGAATTAAATTAAATTTCCAAGAAGGAGGAGCAAAGGGGCAATTAGGTAAGGGGAAAATATGGTTAAACTTTGATACCAAGTTTAGGATCTACTTTTCCGCGCAGCGAGAGAGAGAGAGAGAGAGAGAGAGAGAGAGAGAGAGAGAGAGAGAGAGAGAGAGAGAGAGAGAGAGAGAGAGAGAGAGAGAGAGAGAGAGAGAGAGAGAGAGAGAGAGAGAGAGAGAGAGAGAGAGAGAGAGAGAGAGAGAGAGAGAGAGAGAGAGAGAGAGAGAGAGAGAGAGAACGACTGAAGCAGAAAAAGAAGAAAGAAAGAAGAAAGAAAACGAAAGAGCGAGCGAGCGAGCGAGAGACAGAGAAAGACAGACAGACAGACCAGACAGAAAGGAAGCGCAAAAAGGACCCACGCAGCGAAAAGACCGCCATCACAAGAATCACGATTCGACTTCAAGCACGAGAGGGGAATCCTAAACCAATCGCAATAAATAATGATAATACCAATTAACGAGTCATTAACAGCAATAATGAACTAAAACAAACTTAGTGCACTTGTCGATTAAATCTCTGGACAAGTTTCTGATAGATATGGCCATGTGTGGTCGCGTTCACAAATAAACAATAAACTATAATAAATGTCTAAATAAACAATAAACAATAAAAAATATAATAAATATGACAAATAAATATAATAAATAAAATATAATAAATATAATAAAATAAAATAAATGTCAATAAACAATCGTCAATAATGGCGAATAATAACCACAGGTATCTTTTCTTGATATCTGTATGACTAGTTATCTTTTCGACTGTTTATCTAGCTATCATTCTCTCTCTTACTCTCTATGTCTTTGTCTCTGTCTCTGTTTCTCTGTAATTCTCTCTCTCTCTCTCTCTCTTCATTTTCTCTGTCTGTCTGTCTGTCTCCTTTTCTCTCTTCTTCCGCCTCCTCTCTCTCTTCTTCTTCCCTATCTCTGTCTCTCTCTCTCTCTCCTCCTTCCTCTCGCTCTCTCTCTCTCTCTCTCTCTCTCTCTCTCTCTCATCTCTCTCTCTCGCTCTCTCTCTCTCTCTCTCTCTCTCTCTCTCTCTCTCTCTCTCTCTCTCTCTCTCTCCTCTCTCTCTCTCTCTCTCTCTCTCTCTCTCTCTCTCTCCCTCCCTCCTTTATATCTATCAAAGCAAAAAAAAAAAAAAAAAATGCAAGCCTCGTTGCAGACTGAAGAGGCAAATGATGTAACCATCAAACTAGCATGGAAAAGAAGAGGGAATGTAAACTTTGAATATAAAAATATCAAGTGCACAGAGCATAAAGCGCCCTGCATAAAAGCCATTAAAACGCCAAAAGTAAAATCTAATTTCATAAGTTACTTCATATTTCAAAAGCGAAGCGATATAACACTAACAAAAGTATCAATAACATCGGTGTAAAGGGGACAACACTGGAGCACCCCCCCCCAAACAAAAAAAGAAAAAGAAAAAGAAAAAGAGAAAAAACGTTGCTATATTAGCGTACACAAGGATCTGACGCTCACGCACACACACACACACACAAATACACACACACACACACACAGACACACATACACACACACATACTAACACGCACACGCACACAAATACACACAAATACACACATACACAGACACATACTAACACGCACACGCACCCACAAATACACACACGCACACACAAATACACACACACATTATAAATATGCACAATGTATAAATGTATATATATAACCCAGCCATTCTCTGCCCCAGCGTGCCGTCCTTTGTCAGAAAATGACAAAGTGTCAAAGATGACCTCCGTCGCAACAACAAGAATTCCCAACAAACTATCGCACTTAGGAAAAAAAAAAAAAAAAAAAAAAAAAAAAAAAAAAAAAAAAATAATAATAATAATAATAATAATAATAAAATAAAAAATAAAAACAAAGATAATTCGCGAATAATGGCAGACCGCTTTTTCGCCGACACCTATGAGTAATAAAAGGCCATAATCTATTCCGACTAGAACTCTACTACAATTTTTGCCACTTTGATCCGCGAGCGACCATCACGCTGATTGAACGAGCTGGTGATATTGTACACTGACTGCAACAGAGGGGGGGGTGGGGGGTGGGGGGGGGGGGTGAGCACACAATCACACGAAACTGTTTCTGTCACAGCTGGAGGCACTTTGTTTTCCTTCTCGCCTCGCTGTCTGTTTGTCTGTCTGTCTGTTTCTCTGTCTCGTATTTGGGATGGTTTATTTATCTGTTGTTATTGTCTGTGTGTCTGTATTTCTCTGTCTCGTATTTGTGAGCTATCCCCTGTCACTGCTTCTCTCTCTCTCTCTCTCTCTCTCTCTCTCTCTCTCTCTCTCTCTCTCTCTCTCTCTCTCTCTCTCTCTCTCTCTCTCTCTCTCTCTCTCTCTCTGTATCACTGCATGGTAACTATCAACCCAATATACACATATTTACCTGCCCTTCCTTCTTCTTCCTACCCTTTATCAATGGCTATTTCCCTTCCCTTCTCCTCTTCCTCCTTCCAACATCTTTTGCCTTCTCTCCTTCCATCGTCTTTTCCCGAACATCGGAGCCAAAAAAAAAAAAAAAAAAAAAAAAAAAAAAAAAAAAAAGGAAGAGATCATATACCATAAGTCAAAAAAATATTAGACTCGAAGGTATGTACATACCCCCGAACATCCACATCATCTACCCTAAACTCTTCATTCCCCATTTCTATCACGCTTGGAGGCCTATGTACATAAACATCCATTTATTGCCCCTACTACCCATTTTAATGATGTTTGTCAGCTCGATTTATCATATTCCAGTCGTACGTAACACTCGCAAGGCACCTGACACCTGGCACGTGTGTGTGTGTGTGTGTGTGTGTGTGTGTGTGTGTGTGTGTGTGTGTGTGTGTGTGTGTGTGTGTGTGTGTGTGTGTGTGTGTGTGTGTGTGTGTGTGTGTGTGTGTGCTGCGTGTGCGTGTGCGTGTGCGTGTGCGTGTGCGTGTGCGTGTGCGTGTGCGTGTGTGCGCCTCCTCATTTATCACTCTACCCTCTTACTTCCATTTAATATTCATTGCTATTTCGTCGAATTTAAAACAAACACAAAAACAAGTGCAGGAATTTGCCTATGCGAAGTTTATGCCCTTCTCATAAAACAAGAAATTCGCACATTATTATCAAACATGAATATTTTCTTTGAGAAAAGATTGGAAGAGAGAGGTGTAGATAGACAGTCAGAGAGACAAATGAACAGATAGATAGATAGACAGGTAAATAAATGAACAGATAGTTAGATGGATAGATGGGCAGGCAGATATATAGATGCTTAGGTAGATAGATAGGTAGATAACCAAAACAGATAGACAAGAGAGATAGGAAGGTAGATAGGTAGATAAGATATCATATTCAGATAGATAGATGGGGAGACTGCTAGTTAAGTAGATACACAGAAAGATAGTTATACTGATAGATAACCAGATAGACAGATAGGTAGTTACACTGATAGATAAACAAATAGATAAATAGGTAGATAGACTGGTAGATATACAAACGGGAAAAGAGATACACAAACAGATAGACTGGGAGACAGCGAGATAAAATACAGCTATAAAGACAACATAAAATAGACGACATAAAGTTCCCTCTGAGCCTCAGACACTCACATTGCGAGAATACAACAGTAGTGTAGCCTGCAGTACCCTTCCTCCCCCCCTCCCACCCCCCCCCCTTCGCCACGCCCTGACACTCCCCTCCTCCCTCCCTCCCCTACAAGGGATGACCCTCCCTTCCTCCCCTACCATAACCAACACCCTTCCTCCCTCCCCTCTTCCTCCCTCCCTACCATAACCAACACCTCCCTTCCTCCCTCCCTCTCTCCCTCCCTTCCTCTCTCACCACACGAATGCCCATCATTGTAATTACGGGTTTTTGCCACTCCCTCCTTTCTCTTCCCTTCCCCTCCTCTCCCCTCTTTGCTTCCCTACCTCTCCTTTACTTTTCTCTCCCCAGGTCTCTTCTTCTTCCCCTCTTCCTTCTCCCTTTCCTTCTAATGTTCATCCCCTTTCGTCTCTCCTAAAGCACCTTACGTTTCCCCTCTTCTTTCAGGTTTTCTTCTTTCGCCCCATCCTCTTTTCCCCTCTCTTCTGTTTCCTCTCCCCTTTGCCCTCTCTCTTCTCTCCTCCTCGCCCTTCCCTCTCTTCTTTCCCCTCATTCCTTTTTTTTCATTCTCGCCTCTCCCCCTCCTCATGTTATTCTCTCATTCTCCCATTCTCTCTTCTCCCCTCCTCCCCTTTCCCCTCTCCTCCTTTTCTTTTTCTCTCCTCTCCCCTCCTCCCCTTTCCCTTCTCCTCTTTCCTCCCCCTTTTTCCATTCTCTCCTCTTCTCCACCTTCTCCTCTTCTCCCCCTTTTCCACTCCCCTACTCCCTAGTTCAGTGCTTTCCCCTCGCCTCTGACCCCTTCCCTTTACAGAACGAAAACAGTGACAAAACAGACAGGAATTATTTATTCGTGTGGTTGCAAAATTCCTTTGCTTTTCACTTCTTTTTTTGCAATCTAAATATTATCGCTGTTGTTGTTTGTCTCTCTTATATCCCCCCCCCCTCCTCTCACTCTTTCTCTCCCATTATCCCTCCTTTCCCTTCTCTCCTTCCTCTCCCTCTTTTCTCTCCCTCTTCCTCCCTCCCTCTGTCCTTCTCTTCCTTCCCCTCTCTCTCTCTTTCTATTCCTCCTCCCTCCTCCTCTGTCCTTCTCTTCCCTCTCCTCTCTCTCCTCTCTCTCTCTCTCTCCCTCTCTCTCTCTCTCTCTCCTCTCTCTCTCTCTCTCCTCTCTCTCCCTTCCAGCACGTGTTTCACATAACTGTAGAAGCTGTATCGCCATGTGACACATTTTTTTTTTTTCTCTTTCTATTGAAGTCCCCCCCTTCTCCCCCTCCTCCCCCCCTCCTCTTCCCCTTCTCCCCCTCCTCACTCCCCCCCCCCCTCTTCATTACACACAAACGTGACAAAATTTTATCAAAATTGGACATCCTCGGTGAGAGCGCAGAGCTAGCCTATTTTTGCTTTGATGGGGGGGGGGGGGCGAGGGAGGAAAGGAAGGGAGAGGGGGGATGGGATGGGATGGGATTGGGGGGGGCGAGGAAGGAAGGAAGGGAGGGGGAAGGGGAAGGGGGATGGGATGGGATTGGGGGGGCGAGGGAAGGAAGGAAGGGAGGGGGAAGGGAGGGGGGATGGGATGGGATGGGATGGGGGGGGGGGATCTTGGTCGTCGCCATAATTTAGTTTAATGAAATAATTACCAACACGACATGACTTGTTTTTGATGCTGAAAAGTTAGTGAAAAATTAATGTGATGAATATTATCGTTTCGTTTCTGATTAATTACCTACAGAAAGAGAAAAAAAATGTAGTTCCGCGTTAATGAAACAGCATGAAACATACCAATACCAAGTAATATATATACATCAACATACGTAAAAAATATATATTCAAGCACACTACATCAAATAAATAAAATGTTCGAAAAACAGAATACCATTCTCATACGTTATATATTTATTCTTTTATTCCCAAACTTCATTTATCGATATTTTTATTTTTCGTTTACACAAGCAGAACTCCCCCTTCCCTCTCTTTGCCATCCTCTCTCCCTTACTGTTTCTCTCCCTCCCTCCCTCCTTTCCTCTCTCTCTCCCTCTCCTTTCGCTCTCTCTCTCCTCCCTCTCTCCTCCTTTCCCTCTCTCCCTCCCTCCTTTCCTCTCTCTACCGCTCTCCTTCCCCTCTCTCCCTCCTCCTTTCCTCTCTCTCTCTTCTCTCTCCCTCCCTTTCCTCTCTCTTCTTCTCCTCTCTCTCCCTCCCCCCCCTCTCTCTCTCCTCTTACCTCTCTCCCCTCCTCCCTTTCCTCTCTCCCTCTCCCTTCTCCATTTCATCTCTCCTCTCTCCCTCCTCCCTTTCCTCTCTCCTCTCTCCCTCTCCTCCTACATTTCATCTCTCCTCTCTCTCTCTCCTCTCTCATCTCTCCCTCTCTCCCTTCTCCATTTCATCTCACTCCATTTCTTCCTCTCTCCCCTCCTCCCCTTCCTCTCTCCTCTCTCTCCTCCTCCCACTTCCAGCGCTTTCCCCTAGCCTTCTACACCTCCTCTTTATACAGCGAAAACAGTGACAGAACAGATAGTAATTATGTATTCGTGTGGCTGGAGAATTCTTTTGCAAGAGATCGAACACCACTTTTCCTTCTTTTGAGCTTAATCTTAATCTAAATATTATTACTGTTGTTGTTCTTGTTGCTCTCATATTCATCATCATTACTATTATTGCTTTCTCCTCCTCTCTCCACTCCCCCTCTTTCTCCCTACTCCCGTCCTCCCCCTCCCCTCTCATTTCCCTCCTCCCTCCTCCATCCTCCCTCTCAGTCCCCTCCCTCCCTCCCCCCTCCCTTCCCTACCCCCTTCTCAACCAAGGACAGACCAGACAAAACCACAACCTAAGCCACCTACGCCAGAAAGTCCCACGCCCACGCCCACGGACAACGCTCCCCCAATCAGCACGAACCGCGACTGAAAACGCGAAAAAGGAAAAAAAAAGGAGAAGTGTTCTGATTAGAAACACTTTTAAGGGGAATGGGTGGGAATTGCTGGAGGGGTTTGCACTGCAGCACGAGAATCACGGGGGTGTACTGTGTCTTTCTATCTATCGTTCTACCTGTTTATCTATCTGTCTATCTATTTATCTGTTCTCTATCTATCTGTTTCTCCATCTCTCTGTTTCTCTATCTGTTTCCCCATCTATCTGTCTATCTGTTTTCTATCTGTTTCCCCATCTATCTGTTTCTCCATCTATCTGTGTCTCCATCTATCTGTTTCTCCATCTATCTGTTTCACCATCTATCTGTTTCTCCATCTATCTGTTTCTCTATCTATCTATCCATCTATCTGTTTCTCCATCTATCTGTGTCTCTATCTATCTGTTCTCCATCTATCTGTTTCTCCATCTATCTGTTTCACCATTTATCTGTTCTATCTATTGTTTCTCCATCTATTCTCCATCTATATGTTTATCTATGTAGCTTTCAATGTATATGATTATCTATCTATCTATCCATCTATATGTTTATCTATCTATCTGTTTATATCTATCTATCTATCTATCTGTTTATCTGCCAATTTATGTCTATCTGATCTTTTTATCACTCTTTATCTAACCCTGAATAACTGGGAATAATTGTATCTATCTATCTACTTATCTTTCTATCTATTTATCTGTCTGTTTGATCTCTTTAGCTCTCTCTTCATCTAACTATAAATAACGTGGAATTAATAGGCCTTCTTATTCCCCTCTTTATCTAATTATGCATAATGTTGAATTAATCTATCTATCTATCTATCAAGCTATCTATCTGTCTGTCTATATAACTATCTATCTACCTATTCTTTTCTTTCTTTCTGTATCTATCTGTGTATAAGTGTGTGTTTGTCTTTATGAATCTATTTGTTTCCTTACATGCTCGTCTGTATATACGCATATATTTGTTTGTAATACATATACCACGAACTTATTGACACCAACACTATTACCACTATAATTGATGACACCAATACTATTACCACTATAATTATCAGTAACCAAATACCTAAAAACTATCTATTACTTTCCCAGTTTCCCCACGCTTGTCTATTTTCATCTAATGGTTTATAATGCCTTCTCTGCTTCTCCTCTTACCTTTTAGTGTATTGGGAGTCGAATCCTATTTTGTATGTATGTATGTATGTATGTATGGATGGATTTATGTATATCTATCTATCTATCTATATATATATGCTTTTTTAACGTAATTCCGGCTCCGTTCTTTGTTTTTCTGTTTCTGTTTTTTCTCTCTGTTTCGCTCTCTCTCTGTCTCTGCCCTCCTTGTCTAGGATTGTATGTTTTTTTTCTATTTTCTCTCTGGTTATCTGTTTACTCTACCTACTTGTTTATCTGCATCCCTCCCTGCCCCCCTCCCCCTTCTCAACTCCTTAGCCCCCCCCCCCCGTTCCTATTCCCCTTTAGGGATATTTCCTCCTCCCTTTCGCCAATCTACTCGTCTCCTTCCTCTTTGCTCCCTCCTGTCTCCTCCCTGCCCCGCTTCCTCTCCTCTCCCTCCTCGTTTCCTTCCACCCCTGTCCCTCCTCCTCGTCTACCCCCCTCTTCTCCTCTTCTCGGCCCTTCCTCCTTTCTCCCCTCCTCCTCGTCTCCCCCCCCTTCTCCTCTCTCTCGGCTTCCCCCCGCCCTTTTTCTTCCCTCCTCCTCGTTTCCCTCCCCCCCTGCCCCTCCCCTTCTCGTCTCGACTCTGTCCCTCCCCCCTGCCCCTCACCCCCCTTCCTCGTCTCCTCCCCCCTCGCCCCCTTCTCGTCTCCAGCCTGTCCCCCTCCCCCCTTCTCAGCTCCTTCCTGCCCCTCCCCCTTTTCTCGTCTCCTCCTGCCCCCCCCACTTCTCGTCTTCCCCACTCCTCCCTGCCTCCCCCTTTCTCGTCTCCACCCTGTCCCCCTCCCCTTTCTCCGTTCCCACCCCTGTCCCCCTCCCCCACTCGTCTCTCCCTCCACCTCTCCCCTTCTCGCTCCTCCCTGCCCCTCCCCCAACCTCTCGGCTCCTCCCACCGTGCCCCTCCTCCCTTTCTCGGGCTCTCCCCCTGCAGTATAACCTCGCGTGGTGCATCCGCTGGCTTCTGGGTGGAGACGACGCGGCTTGCGAGGGGGCTGGGGAAGGGGGGGATAGGGAGAGGGAGGGAGGAGAGGGGGAAGGAGGGAGGGGGAGAGGGGGGGAGGGGCGAGTGATAACCCGTCCGAGCTTTGCCTCTCTCTCTCCTCTCTCTCCTCTCTTGCTCTTGCTATTTTCTCTTTCTCTTTCATCTTTGTTCATCGCGCTTGCTTCGCTTCCCAGTCTCTCGGTCTCTCGGTCTTTTAGTTCCTATGTATGTTCTTTATCTGTTCTTCCCCTTCTCGTTATCCTCTTTTTCTCCCATCCTTCCTTTTTTTCCCATTTTCTTTGTTTTCATCCTGCTT
>NW_020869613.1:114304-124235 GCF_003789085.1 Penaeus vannamei | reverse complement strand
CGGCAGGAGGAGAGAGAGCAGAGGAGATGAGAAGAGAAATACGAGAGAAGAGAATGAAGAGGACGAAGAGAGAGAGGAGAGAGGAGGAAAGAGCGGGAGACGACGAGAGAGGATAGAGGAAAGGGAGAGGGAAGAAAGGGAGGAGAGAGACCTCAGAGAGAGAAGAGAGAGAGATGGAGGAAAAAATAAAAAAATAAATAAAAAAGAAAGGAAAGAAAGAAAGAAAGATCAATGAAGAAAGAAAGAAGAGAGCAGGACGAGAGCAAACGCTTCATTAGTTCGCCATTGTTGGAAAAATTATAACTTGAAAAGTAAACAATGGTCCAAAGTTTAGTACATCCACAAAAAAACTGTGTCACACTGCTAAGTTCTGCTATGTAGACGTCAGGGAATAGGCCTGACGGCGTGATAAAAATGAAAAGAGCAGAATGGCAAAAATAAAAGAAAAAGGGGAAGAAGAATAAACAAACTTGAATTAATTTCAACTGTGACTTCAGATGTAAGAACAAATTATAAATAAAGAATAAGAGAAAAAAAAACAACTGCATAAAACAGGGGAAGGAGAGAGATAATCAACATTAAAAGAAATAGGAAGGACTAAGATAAGGAACAACTAACATAATAGATAGCGAGAGCAGACAAAATTCAACCATATTCGATAATAAGTAATCGACATTTTACACACAGGACCAGATAAGTTATAGAATACAAACGTAAAAACAGGACAGACAGAACAAGATTAAATAACAAATAAAAGGGCAGAAATAAACATACAACAGATAAACAGCACAGACCAAACGACATACAAAACAATAACAGACATACAAACAGATATACAAACACACAAAATAAAGACATAAAACAGACATAAAAAACACACGCACAGACACGACAGACCACCAGCACGGAGAATCACCGTCCAATTTAGACATCAAACACAGATGCCAAGCCGCTGTATGAACATCACTCGAAAGAAGAAGAACAGGAGATTTGGACATCAACGAAGACCTCTCTCAAGGCCATTTTAAAAAAGTCTCGGCGGAGAGGGAGGGGTGGTGGGGATGGGATTGGTGGAAGGGGATGGAGTGGGGGTGGAGTGTTGGGGGAAGGGGGTCCGGCGTTAGCGGTCCTCGGGTTCTAGAGGGAAGAAGGAGGAGAGCAGACGAGAAGTGAGGAAAGGAGTTGGGGAAGGGGAAGTGAGGAGTGCAAAGGATAAAGAGCGAGATGAGGCATTAAGGAGAGAGTGAGGAGTGGTGAAGTGAAGGGAAATGGAGAAAGAATTGAGGGAAGAATGGTGAGGAGGGAGGGGATGAGGGCCCCGAAAAGCCCCAAGTAGATAAGGGAAAGATAAGAAGATCAGAGAGAGAGGGAAAGGGAGAGATAAACACACAAAGAGGAGACGCCGTCTTGAAGATGGAGAGGAAGAGTTAAAGGGACGAAAAAGAGAGAGTGACGCAGCTGGGAAGCGGGACGAAAAAGGAGTGAGGACAGGAGAGAGAGTGAGAGGGAACTAAAGGAGACGAGAGTGAAGGAGGGAAGAAGGAGAAATGGAAGCGAAAACTGAAGAGGAAAGAACGAAGGAAGGAAAGAGAAAGAGAGGAAATGAACACGGAACTCAAGGGAGGAGAGGATGGAGGGAAGGAAAGGGAAACAGAAGAGTGAGATGGGTGCTGGGAGGGGAAAGCAGACGAACCCCACCCAAGCACGCGCCAGGTACGTAAAACCAAAACCTGATCACCCTCTCGGCTCACCAAACCAACTCCCCCGCCCCTCGCTCCCCCCGTCAGGAGGACCCCCGGCAGTGAACGGCGCCTGTGTATATAAAAATGGCCCGCTGGGAAAGACTCGACTGCCCTGGTAGATGCAGGCGGGGTCGTTCATTTTTTATATTATTTTTTTTCTGCCCGAAAACTTTTGATATCGCATTAAATACAAGGTGGTGGGTAGAGCGGGTGAGTGGAGGGATAAGCGGTAGGCGTATAGTCGGGTAAGGGGTATAGTGGGTAGGGAGACGGATCAGTGGGGGTTGGGGAGGAGATAGTGGGTGGGGAAGAAAGATTTGGGGGGGGCTAGGGTTAAGGAGGAGATAGTGGGAGGGGATGGAGATAGTGGGCGTGGGGATGGTGTAGTGGGTAGGGGTGGTAGGGGTTAATATAGCGTTTAAATTTCAAGATGTGATAGGCCGCGGAGGCGTGGTTAAAAAGAGGTAGGGGAATGCGCAGGCGAGGACGAGACACCTTTGATTGTTATATATACGCATAATAAGATTATGCTAATTCGAATAGATAACAAAGGGGAAAGACGGTGAGGTAGGTCGGTGTGGGGGGATAATTCGAGGGTGGTAAATTATTTAGGAACGTAGCATGATAAAACAGATTAAACAAAGAAATTCAGGGATGACCAATAGGAATACAGAGGACACATCCAGTAGAGAAGCCGTAATGGAGACGGAGTGAGAGGAGGTGGGAAGGGTTGAGAAGAGGAAAGGGAGAGAGAGAGGAGGAGGGAGAGAAGGAAAAAGAAAGACGGGAAGAAGGGAGAGTAGTTCAATTTGTGGAAGGAGAGGGTGAGGGGGAGAGAAGGGGAGAGGGAGATAAGAGGGAGAAGTGAGAGAGGGAGAAGGGAGAAGGGAGAAGAGGAAGAAATGAGAGAGAAGGTAAAGAGGAGGACGTGAGGAGAAAGGTTGAGAGAGGGACATACAAACTGACAAACAAGTAATTAAATATACACTTTTTAGGCAAACAAAAGGGACTAATATTTACGAACTGACAAACTAGATCAATTTAGAGAAAGACAAACAAATATTTATCTACCTGTCTATATATATAAGACAGACAGAGACACAGATAAAGAGAGTAGACAGTAAAAACCAGAGATAAAGAGAAGAGATAAAGAGAGAAAGAAAATACAATGAAAGAAATGAAGACGAAGAACAGGAGATGTAAAGAAGGAAGATAAAACAGGAGAAACAGAAGATAGAAAGGAGATAAACAAGAGAGATAAAAAGGAATCTAATCCCAATCAAAAAGATAAGAGCGAGAAAGAAAACACACCACAACACACACAAACACACACACCACACAACACACACACACACAACACAAATAACACACAACACACTCCTACCACACAAACACCTATCCCCCCTCCCTCACCCCCCAAAATACAATAAACAAAAATAAAAAATAAACATTCAAGAAAACAGATCCTCCTTACCCCCCCCCACACACACACACAATTAAAAAAAAAGATTAAGAAAGCAGATCCTCTTTGCAAAGAAATTCGATCCCTCTTGCAATCCGTTAACAGCGGGTCTTCGGGGGGGCGGGGGGCGGGGGCAGGGTGTTCATTCGAGGGGAAGAAGGGGCAGATGTCTTTTTCCTCGCAGATGAGATGAGGGTGAGAACAGGAGGAGGAGATAGGAGAGGAGGAGGAGGTGGAGGAAGGAGAGGAGGGTGGAGAGGGGAGAGGATGTGAGGCGGAGGGAAGGGAGAGGAGGAGGAGAGAGGATACGGAGGCGGAGGTGAGGAGAGAGGAGGAGAGAGGAGGGCGGAGGAGAGGAGGGCGGAGGGAGGATAAGAGAGGGAAGCGAGGAGGGGGAGAGGATAAGGAGGTGGTAGGAGAAGACGGGCGGAGAGGAAAGGAGAAGGAGAGGAGGAGGATAAGAGGCGGAGAGGGAAGAGGATAAAGGAGAGGGAGGAGGAGAGGAGGAGGAAGAGGAAGAAAAGCATATAGGATGCGGCCTAGTGGGTTAGATACAAAAAACTAAGGAGGTTGGGGTCCATTTCTTAAGATTTCTGGGACTGCGGAAAGCGATTGGGTGTTGTTATGGTAATGTTTATCTTTTATTTGATTTTCTTTTTTCTGTATCTATTCTGTTTCGTTGGCAGTCGTATGTGTGTATTGGGTTTCTTGTTATCTTTTCTCTCTCTCTCGTTTTATGTTTTTTCTTTTTTTATTTAATTCTCAATTTTCGTTTTCATATTTCTTTTTGTTATCTCTTTTCTCATTCTCTTTCTTTCTTTCTTTCTCTCTGCATGTTCTTTACGCACACGCACACACGCACACACGCACACGCCGCACACACACACACACACACACACACACACACACACACACACACACACACACACACACACACACACAACACACACACACACACACACACACACACACACAAACTCCACATCTGCATACAAGAACCCTTTTTTTTTTTTTTTTTTACCTTACATGCATCCGAAATATTTTGAAGGTTCGAAAATCATCTATCGACGCATACAAGTGTTTTCTTTTCTTCGTTATTACGTAACCCTTCCTCTTGTTTTCACTTTTGTTTCATATTTTCCCTCTTTCTCCTTTTTTAAATTCTTCCCTCTTCCTCCTTTTTTATTTTTGTCTTATTCCTCTTTTTCATTTATTCCTTATTCCTCTCTTTTTATATTTTTCCATCTTCCTCTTTTTATTGTCCCCTTTTAACCTTATCATCTCTCCCTCCTTCTGTTTCCATTTCCACCTCTTCCTCTTTTTCTTTCATTTCACCTCTTCCTCTTTCCCATCCCCTCCTCTTCTTCCTCTTTTTCCCTCTTCCCTTTCCTCTTTTTCGATACATTTATCTATTCAAAAAAGCGCCCAGCTGGAAAATGCTCTGAAGCTCGAAGGTTGTAAACAAGGCGAGAGAGAGAGGGAGGAGAGATGAGAGGGGAGAGGGAGAGAGGGGAGGAGGGAGGCGAGAGAGAGGGAGTGGGAGAGGGGAGAGGGGGAGAAGGGAGAGAGGGAGCGGAGAGAGGGGAGAGGAGAGAGGGAGAAGGGAAGAGGGGAGGGAGGGAGAGAAGGGGGGAGGGTGAGGGGGAGAGAGAGAAGCGAGGGGGAGAGGGTGAGGGAAGGAGAATAGAGAGAAGGAGCGGAGAGAAGGGGAGAAGGAGACAGGGAGAGAGTGAGGGAGAGAAGGAGGGAGAGGGAGAGAAGTGAGTGGAGAGGTGTGAGGGTGAGGGAAAGAGGGAGAGGAGGAGAGAAAGAGAGAGCAGAGAGAGATGGAGAGGAGACGAGAGCAGAGTGGGAGAGGGGAGAAGAAAGGAGAGGAGTGAGGAGGAAAGTCAGGGAGAATAAAACAGGAGAGGAGAGGGGGAAGGATGATAAGGAAGTAGTGAGAGGGGAGTCTCCCGGGGGGGGGGGGTGAGGACGGAAGGGGAGGGTGGAGGAGGAGGAGTGGACGAGGAGGATCAGGATGGGAAGATAGGGATGGCGTGAAAATGTCACAACAGGAGGAAAGAGGAGGAGGAGGAGGAGGAAAAAGAAAGAACAACAGGAGAAGAGAGGAGAGGAGGAGAAAAAGAATAGGAAGACGGAAGGAGGAGAGGGAGAGGAGGAGAGAGGAGGAGGAGGAGGGAGGAGGAGGAGAGAGGAGGAGAGGAGGAGGAGGAGGAGGAAGGGAAGAGAGAGAAAAGAATGAGGAGGAGGAAGGCGCGAAAAAGAAAACTTACAATAAACAAAACTGAGGAAATGTTTTGGAACGTCAAGAGCAGACAGGTCTCTCACCTTCCTTTCTTCCCTCCCTCCTTCACTCTCCTTCCCTCCCTCTCTCCCCCCCCATCCTTCTCTTCTCTCTCCCCCCCTCCTTCTCTTCCTCTCACCCCCTCTTCCCTCCCTCTCTCCCCCTCCTTCCTTCCCCTCTCCACCCCTCCTTCGCTCTCCTTCCCTCCCTCTCCCCCATCCTTCCCTTCCTCTCTCCACCCTCCTTCCCTCCCTCTCTCTCCTCTCCCCTCCTTCCCTCTCTATCAAAAGACGCGAGAGTTTCTTCACGCCCATCAAACGTTTCCTATAAAGAAGTGTCTCTCACGCCCACCAACCAGAAGTGTCGCTTTCGTGGGCGGTCAAAGGGGGATGCTCGGCGCCCATTGTTCTACAGGAGTTTTTCTTTTGAACTTTTTTGTTTTTGTTCATTCTTTCTTTACGTGTGGGCGTATGGGGATAGAGTGTGTTTTGTTTGTTTGTTTGTGTGTGGTGTTCGTCTTTTGCGTTTTGAGAGAGAGAGAGAGAGAGAGAGAGAGAGAGAGAGAGAGAGAAGAGAGAGAGAGAAGAGAAAGAGAGAGAGAGAGAGAGAGAGAGAGAGAGAGAGAGAGAGAGAAAGGCAGATAGATAGATAGATAGATAGATAGGTAGATAGATAGATAGATAACCATAGAGGTAAAATGACAGCCAGACAGACAGATAGAGAGAATGAGATACAGTATATGTGTATATTTTCTTTTCTTCATTATATAGAAACCGCTGTGTATGTGTGAATATACTTTTTACTTATATAGAAAGATATCTCTATCTATATGCATTTTTTCGAGTCCTCTTTGCTTCAAAGTTTATTTTCAATTTTCTCTCTAATAATTTTCATGAAAAAAAAGTCTCTTCCTTCTTCGTTCTTTATCAAATTTCTTCCGATACTTTTCATACTTATAGGCACCTTAATTAAAATATTGGAGTCAGTCGTTCCTTTTTTTCATATTCTCACATTATATTCTCCTTTTTCTTTCTAACTCTCCTTCTCCTACTCTCTTTTCATCTCTCTTACTTTATTTTCTCTCTTTCTCTCATATTCTCTCTCTCTTCTTCTCTCTTCCCTTCTCTCTCTCATCTGTCTATCTATGTCTTTTTCTCTCTCTCTTCTCTTTCTCTCTCTCTCTTCCCTTTTTCCCTTTCCCATCCCTCTCCCACTTACCCCCCCTCTCCCACTAACCCCCCCCTCTCCACTTCCCCCTCTCTCCCTTCCTCCCTCTCTCTCCGCTTCCCCTCTCTTTTCTTATCCTTCTCTCACCTCCCTCGTCCCTCCACTTCTCTCTAACTATCGCTCCCACCTTTACACGCTGAGAAAACACGAGAAGGCTTCACAGAATTTCGCACACCATAAACTGATTCTGAATTCAGGGGTAAGAACATTTGCAAGTGGTAGGGGGGGGGGAGGGGGAAGGGGAAGGAGTGGGAGGGGAGGAGGGGGAGGGAGAAGGGTGTTTAAGGGAGGGGAGAGGGAAAGGGTGCTTCAGGAGGAGGAAGGGGGAGGGGAGGCTTAAGAGAGGAGGGGAGAAGGGTGCTTCAGGAGGGGGTAGGGGGAGGGGAAGGGGGGTGGGGTGGGGGGGGGAAAGGGTAGGGGGAGGAGACAAGGGTGCTTCAGGGAGGGAGGGGGTGGGAGGGGTAGGATAAGACAGAATGGCAGGAGGCAGGCACTTAGATGGGCACAGAGAGAGGAAATGATGAAGATGATGATGGCGATGATGGTGATGATCATTAGGTAATGAGGGTGGAAAATGTAGCTGTCTGAGGTTTGGAAAATGATGAGAGGCATTCCATGGAGATGGAAGCGAGAGAACAAGGAAGATAGGGGAAGTGAAGAGGAGGAAATGGAAGAAGAGGAGGAAGAGGAAGAAGAGTAGAAGTTGGACGAGTAGTAGGAGGAGGAGTAGGAGAGGGAGGAGAAGGAGGTGAGAGTGGAGGTGGAGTGGAGGAGTAGAGAGAGAGGGAAAAGGAGGAGGAGGAGGAGGAGGAGGAGGAGGAGGAGAGGAGGAGGAGGAGAGGAAAGAAGAAGAAGAAAGAGAAGAAGAACAAAAGGAGGAGGAGGAGAGAAGAAGAAGAAAGAGATGATGATGATGATGATGATGAAGAAGAGAAGAGGTTGAACCAGAGGAAAAAAGAGGAGGAGGTGGACGAAGAGTAAAACCACAGAAGCGAAGAAGAAAAACAGGAAGAGGAAGAGAAGGTAGAAGAATTGAACAAAACAGTCCTAACCTGAGCCCCTTCCTAACGAATCAACAAAGACGAAAATACTGCATGATACGATAGCAAAGACGCCCAAAAGAGAGGCGTGGGCGGCGACGACGGGCGTGCGGCGGCGACAGATGACCCTGGCGATAAGAGCGATGAAGGAGGGGGGGGAGGGTGTCATGCCCCCCTCCCCCTCCACCCCCACCCTCGCCTCCTTTGCTATCGCCCTGGCAACTGCGATTTATCCTTGAGAGTCTCATGACGTTCTTGTGATAAGAGTAAGTTGCATGACAGTGTGACATGTGGTATGAGGTAAGTTGCATGACAGTGTGAGGTAATGGTTTGTTGTATCATGGAGGTAAGTTGCATGACAGTGGAGGTAATGCATGAGGTAAGTGCATGACAGTTGAGGTAATGCATGTTGCATGACAGTGTGAGGTAATGGTTTGTGGTATGAAGGTTAAGTTGCATGACAGTGTGAGGTAATGACATGTTGCATGACAGTGTGAGGTAAGGTGCATGAAGGTAAGACAAGTTGCATGACGGTGTGAGGTAAAGGCAAGTTACATGATGGTATGAGGTAAGTTGCATGACAGTGTGAGGTAAGGTGCAAGTTGTATGACGATTTAAGGCAAATTGCATGACAAGTTGAGGCAAGTTACACGTCGGTGTCATGCTAGTTGGATGACGATATGAGGCGAGTTGCATGAAGGTAAACAGGTTGCATGACAGTGTGAGGTAAGTTGCATCACGACATGAGGCAAGTTGCATGACGAAAAATCTTGCAAGCAGGTGATTTAAGAAGGGTGAGAAATGTTAATCTTTATTTCTTTCGCATATTCATTCATTTTTTTCTTTTCTTTTCCGAATCTTTCTTATCAGTGTGATGGAATGAAAGGGTTCAGAGAAAATTAAAGGCTCATGAACAGCGGTTATATAAGTTTTTTTTTTTTGGGGGGGGGAAACTAACATATTTTACTCTCCTACCACGTGATATTTATGGAGATAGAGAGAGTGGGAAGGAGACAAAATAATGAGTATATGTATGTAAATGCACGGAAGGACGGCGGAGCACATACACACACACACGTACATAAGCGAATGGAACATACACATACACATACACAACACACACACACACACCACACACACACACACACACACACACACACACACACACACACACACACACACACACACACACACACACACACACACACACACACACACACATATATATATATATATATATATATATATATATATATATATATATATATATATATATATATATATATATATATATCTACACGAGAGACACCGCATTAGGCCTAAGAATTCTCGCAAATGTCCCTCTCCGGAGCGCACGCCAAGCAGAAATGACACCTCCACCAAGACCACAGAAGGCGCAATTCCCCCCGCCCGGACCGCGAGGCCACCAGCTCGGGCAGCAGCGGAAGCGAGAAGCAGCTGCTGCGCGGGGGGGGGGGGGACAGCAGCCACGAACAGCAACAGCAGCAGCAGCGGCGGCATCATAAACAGGAGTAGAGAGTCACTGCAGTATCCACTGGACATGCAATGCTGATGCACCGCCTTTGCTCACGTGGGCATGCAAGGCCGAAGCGAGAGAGGCATGAAGCAAGAAAGGTATGAAGTAAGTGAGGCATGATGAAAGAGAGACATGAAGAGAGGCATGAAGCAAGAAAGGTATGAAGAAAGGGACATGAAGCAAATGAGGCAAGATGTAAGAGAGGCATGATGAGAGAGAGACATGAAACAGGTGAGGCATGAAGCAAAAAGGGCATGGAGAAAGAGAGACACGAAGCAAGAGAAGGATGAAGCAAAAGAAACATGAAGCAAGAGAGGCATAAAGAAAGAGAGACATGAAGTAAGAGATGCAAGAAGAAAGAGAGGCATGAAACAGATGAAGCATGAACCAAAAGAAACATGAAGAAAGAGAGACACAAAGAAAGAGAGACACGAGGCAAGAAAGGGAAGAAGCAAGAGAAACAAGAAAAAAAAAAACATAAAGCCAGACAACCACAGACAAAGAGCTACACGAGGCAAGCAAGGCGAGCCAAGAAATGGGCGAGGAGGAAGATTTGCAGGAGATGGGCGGGCACGGGGGGGGGGGCGGTCTCTGGGCATCAGTGATTGCACAAACAGATTAATCGCATGACAAACC
>NW_020869613.1:104304-111804 GCF_003789085.1 Penaeus vannamei | reverse complement strand
TTTACGCCACAATTTAATCAAAATAATTCCCAAAACCTCTAGTCTGGAAACTTATTAGATGCACATGGCAGTTTAATGGCGAAGGCAGAAAGGACATGGGAAGAGAAGGAGAAGAGGGACAAGGAGGAGGAGGAAGACAAGGAGGACAACAGAGGAAGGGAGACGAGGAAGGTAAGGAGGAAGGCAGAAAGGACATGGGAAGAGAAGGAGAAGAGGGACAAGGAGGACAAGGAGGAAGGGAGACGAGGAAGGTAAGGAGGAAGGCAGAAAGGACATGGGAAGAGAAGGAGAAGAGGGACAGGGGGACAAGGAGGAAGGGAGACGAGGAAGGTCAGGAGGAAGGCAGAAAGGACATGGGGAGAGGAGAAGAGGGACAAGGAGGACAAGGAGGAAGGGAGACGAGGAAGGTAAGGAGGAAGGCAGAAAGGACATGGAAGAGAAGGAGAAGAGGGACAAGGAGGACATGGAGGAAGGGAGACGAGGAAGGTGAGGAGGAAGGCAGAAAGGACATGGGGAGAGAAGGAGAAGAGGGACAAGGAGGACAAGGAGGAAGGGAGAACGAGGAAGGCAGAAGGACATGGGGAGAGAAGGAGAAGAGGGTCAGGTGGGAGGGACAAGGAGGAAGGGAGACGAGGAAGGTAAGGAGGAAGGCAGAAAGGACATGGGAAGAGAAGGAGAAGAGGGACAAGGAGGACAAGGAGGAAGGGAGACGAGGAAGATAAGAAGGAATGAAGGCAAGGAGAAGACGGACAAGGAGGAGGAGGAAGACAAGGAGGACAACAGAGGAAGGGAGACGAGGAAGATAAGGAGGAAGGAGAAGAAGGACAAGGAGGAAAATGAGAACAAGGAAGAAGGGAGACGAGGAAGACAAAGATTATTAAGAAAAAGGGGAATATAAGACAAAATGAATAACAAGAAACAGCTAGATGAAGGAAGTTAAAGAAGACGATGCATAAAATAAATGGAAATAAAAAGATAACAAAAAAATCGAATAAACGATGTATAAAACACAAGCAATAATAACAGATAACGAGAAAATCAAATCAATTAAAGCCATAAAAGCTACAACACCAATATAAATCCCAGTCGCGCCCGAAGCAACGATAACGATAATTAAAAACACGCAATGACAATCAGAGAGAGAAAAAAATAATTAATAACAATTATCATACTTTAATAACAATGGTGACCAATGCAACATCTGCAACAAGCAAGATGCAAAACCTCTTTATCCTCTTTTCACTTTAGTCGGTTTGTTAAAATTGTGCAAAACCCGACCTAATAATTATTCATGATATCGACATACATACACACAAATAAATCATCTACGTCTAGACATACATACTTCCCGGATAGATCGATAGATAGAGAGATGTATAACTGACAGACAGATAGACAGAAGCATTTATTTCGGTTCGATAGATAGAGCGATGTATATCTGACAGACAGATAGACAGAAATGCATTTATTTCGGTGTGTATGCATGTCCATAGAAATAAATATTAAGGGGGTTGAGCCTCGAACAATTTTTAACAAACCGACGCTTATCTTTGAGGAATTGTTAACTTTATTTTCTTTATTTCCCTCTTCCGAATTTCGTTTTTTTTTTTAGTGTATACATACATACACACACACACACGCACACACACATATATAAACATATATATATGGAAAAAAAGAAAGACTATATACAAACACACACACACACAAAACATACATACCAACACATTCACACACATACTCTATTTACCACACATACACACACAGGCAAAGCCCCTCCCCTCCACCCCCCCTCTTCGTGCGCGAGTGTGCACGACAGAGGCAACGTTACTGCCTGGCTGAGCACGGCGACTCCAAGGTCAGGGCGATGGTATGACAGCGAGGGGATCCGGACATGACAGTCACGAACGGCGGTCCTCGTCTGCCTGTCCCTGACTCCTTCCTTCCCCCTCCGTTCTTCCTTCCTCGTCTTCTCTTCTCTCTCTCTCTCTCCTCTTCTTCCTTTTCTCTCTTTCTCTCTCTCTCTTTTTTTCTCTCTCCTCCTCATTTTTTTCTCTCTCTTTCGCATGCCTCTCTGTGTCTCTCTCTCTTCCTCTCTTCTTGTTGTTCTCTCTCCTTCTCCCTCATTTTTTTTCTCTCTTTCACTCTTCCTCCTTCTCTCTTTGCTTCTCTTATTTTTCTCTTTCCCTTTCCTTCTCTCCTCTCTCTCCCCGTTTTGGTCCCTTCCTGGGAGGACTGAGCGGGGCGAGAGGGGAAGAGGGGAGAAGGGAAAGAAACCCTCTCCCCCATTTCCCCTGCTGCTCCCACTCTGTTTTACTCCTCCTCCCTCCTTACCCTCCTCCTCCTCCACCTCTCCTCTTTACCCTCTTTCCTCCTCATTCCCCCTCTTCCTCACTCTCTTATCTCCTCTTCTCTCCTCTCCTCCCTCCTCTTCTCTCCTCCCCTCCTCTCTTCCCCACTACCCCCTACCCCCCATAACTGGCTTTACTTACTTCAGCTTTTCTGTTGACTTCACTGTTGACTTCTTGTGTCAGTTAGAGGGAAGAAGGGGAGACATGGAAGACAAAGAGGAAAATGTAGGGAAGAGGGAGGAAGAAAAAGATAGAGAGAGAGAAGGAAGGAAGGAAGGAAGGAGGGGAGGAGGGAGGGAGGGAGGGAGGGAGGAGGGAGGGAGGGAGGGGGAAAGGAGAGGGAGAGGGAGAAGAAAGACAGGAGAAGGAGAGGGAGAGGGAGAAAGAAGAAAGAGAGAAAGAGACAGACAGACAGNAGACCTAAACCATGAAAATAAATAAATAGACATAAAAAAAATGTAAAAATATATAAAATAAACAACAAAATAGATAAAGAGATAAAAATATAAAAAACAGCCCAACTTATTTAGGTCTCGCATCCCAATCTTCTTATCCAATTTCAACTGAACTTACGAAATTACCATTAGGCATATTATCCCATTCCTGCCTCCTGCGGAATTTTCTCCTTTGCTTTTTTGACCGCCATCAAAATCTTATCAAAGTGATTTTCAATGAAACGATAAATCCTGTGCATTCAGGTCTCTTTTCCGATGACAATGCAGGGGGGGAGGGGGTGGAGTTGAAGGGGGTTGAGGAAAGGGAGAGAGAGAGAGGAGAGAGAGAGAGAGAGAGAGAGAGAGGGGGATAGGAGGAGGGAAGAAGGAGAGAGAGAGAGAGAGAGAAGAGAGAGAAGAGAGGAAGAGGGGGAGTGAGGGAGAGGGAAGGAAGAGAGAAAGAGACAGACAGACGGATAGGGCAGACAAGGAAAGGGGAGGGGTTAAGGGGGGTGTCTGGGGAGGGGGTGAAAAGAGGGGGGGTAAAGGGAGGGGAAAAAGGACTGGCAAGGGGTGTGTGAAAAGGGGAGGGAAGGGAGGAGGGGAGAAAGAGGCCTTAGATGGGGAAAGGTTGGGGGTCTTAGAAGGGGGTTGTGTGAAAGAGGAGGAAAGGGAGAGGGAGAGAGAAGGGTGTGGTTTAAGGGTTAAGGGGAAGGGGGTGGTAATGAAAAAGGGGAAGGAGGAGAGGAAGAAGAGGGTGGGAAGGGGAGGGGATGTTGTGGACGGTGGGGGAGGAGGTCAAGTATTGAATAAGGGAGGGGGAAGATGTTGAAGAGGGAGGAAGGTAGGTATGAGCGATTACGAAGGAGGGAAATAAGGTAAGAGAAAGTCGAGGGTAAAGAGAAGTTTTTGTATATTTGAAAAGGAAGGAGGAAAGAGAGATAGATGATACAGGCAGAAAGAAAGAGAGACACAGGTTAGATAGATGTGTGTGTGGTGAGAGAGAGAAGAGAGAGAGAGAAGAGAGAGAGAGAGAGGAGAGAGAGAGAGGAGAGAGAGATGAGCGGAGAGAGAGATATGAGAGATAGAGTGAAGAGAGAAGAGAAGCAGACAAACAGACAGACGGAAAGTGCGCGGAAAGGTGTTTGAACATATGGAACTCGCAGCCTAAACCTTACACGAATTGCAGAACCTCTTTTTTCCCCTCTCCCTTAAACTACCCTTATCTAACGCGCACAAATCCCACCAAAGGGCGACAAATACCCTTAAAAAAATCCCCTCCCCACTCCCTTATCCTACCTCATCTCCTGATCCGTTATCCTTATGTTCATACCCCTCCCCCCCCAACCAGCCACCGACAAGCCTTTTACAAGCTCCCCCCTATTCCCATCCTAATCCTATCTGACCCCTATCCTGTCCCCTCCCCTCTACATCCCCCGTCTCCCTCCTCTTCCCTCTTTTCTCCCCCCGAGCGTTCCTCACCCTCCTTTTCCTTCCCCATGCCCCTTCTCCCTGATTCCTTTCCCATCCCCTAATACCCTTTCCTTCCCCATCCCTTCCCCCTTCTTTCCCATTCCCCATACCCCTTCTACCTCCCTATACCTTCTCCCCTTCCCTATAACCCCTTCTCTCCTCCCTATACCTCCCATACCCCCTTCTACCCCCCTACCCCTTTCTCTCCTCCCCATACCCCTTCTCCTTCCCTATCCCCCTAGACCCGCTATCCCCCCGCTATCTCGGGATCCGAACACCTGATGAGCCGCTGATTAAGAGCCTGATAGCATTAAGACGGGATTCGATCCTCTCTCTGCGCCGTGATGAAACAAAGGACGATGAGGATTCCAGAAGTTATAGTCATGGCGGCGGAAGTCCGAATGGGGTGGGAGGAGGGGGGCGGAGGGGGGAGGGGGAGTGCCATAGGAAGGGGTAGAGAGGTGTGGAGGGGGGGGGGAGGGGTTTTATGGTAGGGGAAAAGTGGGAGGTATGGGTGTGAGAGTGTGGTGTAGGGTGTGGAAATGAGGAAATGGGTAGGGGGGGGGGTTGGAGAATTCGGATATTAGTGTGGAAGGAGGTTTAAATTAGAGATTGGAGAGGTGGTTGCTTTGTTTCTTACCGTGTGTTGGTGGTGCTTGTGTTGCGTGCGTGTGTGTGGTTTGTCTGTGTTAGTGTGTGTGAGAGAGAGAGAAGAGAGAAAAGAGACAGACAGAGCACAGAGAGACAGAGATAGAGATGAGAGAGAGACAGAGACAGAGATAGAGAGAGAGAGAGAAAGAGAGACAGAGGACAGACAGACAGAGAGAGAGTGAGTGTGACGTCCCTATATGTCTGCGTATGTATCTATGCCTATATGTAAAAAGACATATATGTATGTACATATATGTGATACCTGGGTGTATGTGTGTATGTGTGTGTGCGTGTCCATCAATGCACAGGAAGGAGAAGGATGGGTAGGTGTAATTAATTCATCCGTCCATTTATGTCCTTTGCTCTTCACTTGAATATTAATCCGCAAGGCATAATTTATATAGTACTGAAAAATATGTATACAGAGAAAGAGAGAGAGAGAGAGAGAGAGAGGGAGAGAGAGAGAGAGAGAGAGAGAGAGAGAGAGAGAGAGAGAGAGAGAGAGAGAGAGAGAGAGAGAGAGAGAGAGAGAGAGAGAGAGAGAGAGAGAGAGAGAGAAAGAGAAGAGAGAAAGAAAGAAGAAGAAGAAGAAGAAGAAGAAGAAGAAGAAGAAGGAGAAGGGGAGAGAGAAGAGAAAGAAGAAGAAGAGAGAGAGAGAGAAGAAGAGAAGAGAAGAGAGAGAGGGGAGGAGGAGGGAGGGAGAGAGAAAAGAAGAAGTACAGAAGAAAGAAGAGAGAGAGGGAAGAAAAGAGAGAGGAAGGGGAGGAGAAGGGAAGAAAAAGAGACAGACAGACAGACAGGGCAGACAAACTGACAGACGGGAAAACAAACAAACAGAAAATTGACAGACTGGCGGACGGAAAGACAGAGGACAGAAAAGAGAGACAAATAGATAGCATTTGAACCCTGTCATGCTTGCATTCGCTTTCAAAAGACAAAAAGGTGGACAAGTTACTAGACACTTGCATGAATAGATTTGATAGACAGAGAAAAAAATCACAAATGTCAACAAACGTTAAACGCAACTGGGAGAAAGGGAGGAGAGAGAGAGAGAGAGAGAGAGAGAGAGAGAGAGAGAAGAGAGAGAGAAGAGAGAGAGAGAGAGAGAGAGAGAGAGAGAGAGAGAGAGAGAGAGAGAGAGAGAGAGAGAGAGAGAGAGAGAGAGAGAGAGAGAGAGAGAGAGAGAGAGAGAGAGAGAGAGAGAGAGAGAAGAGAAGAGAGAGAGAGAGAGAGAGAAGAGAGAAAGGAGAGAAAAGAAAACATCTCGAGAAAAAAAAATAATAAAAAGAATTTAAAAAAAGACACTTTACGCACCAAGAGTCAAACACCTTAACTGGAAACCTCTGGCATCTGACTTCGCCGTAATTAGACATTCCATTAATAACTGCTATGCACAGCCGGGTCCTTAATTGGCGACGCTCCTCTCCTTTCGATACGGTGCGAGGGACTTTCGCTTTAAGGATCACCTCGTTCGATAATCGCCAACGCCGAAAACGGAAATGACAACGAAACGGAGACAACGAAATACGAATATGTAGGCCTATGCGTTTGCGTTTACGAATCGCTAACAAAGAAACGGAGGCAACGAAATACGAATATGTAGGCCTATGCGTTTGCGTTTACGAATCGCTAAACAAAGAAACGGAAACGAAATACGAATATGTAGGCCTATGCGTTTACGAATCGCTAACAACGAAACGAAACTGGAGTAAGTATCAGCGCCGAGGAGTAGTTAGCGCTAACGCCGATACGCCAACGACAACGAAACGGAAATACGAAGGGCGAATAAGTAGGCCTGCGTTTGTACTTACGAATCAAACGCTAAACGCAACGGGAGTAAAAACGGATATGAAACGCGAAATAACGAAAACGAAATAGGCCTATCTCTCTGCGCTTGCGAATCACTAACGAAACGAGAATGGATATCATTGCCGACAAATAAAGCAAGATAAACCAACACCGAAAAAGGAAATAACAAAATACTAATAAGTAAGCCTATGCGTCTACGTTTATGAATCGCTAACACTAACAACAAATCGGGAAAAGCTTAACGCTAACAAGAGAACCAGAAATAACGAAATACGAATAAATAGGCCTACATGTTTTTTCTTACGCTAACACTAACAACGAATAAACAAACATATTATCAGCGCCGACGAAAAGCTAACGCAAACAAAAAAATCAAAAACAACGAAACAAAAAAAACTACGATATGCGAACAATTGAATATTCGTCCTGACAAAAGACAAAAACAATACCACTAACACACGAACGCAAACACGAAATCTAGCAAGAAAATGCTAACCTACAACTAGCTAGCAACAATGGATGCGGACACTAGAGAGCTAATTTCTTTTCCGGAACTTTTGGGAAAATTTCGCCAAAACGGAAACATTTTTTCAGCGATCGGTGGTTGGTGGTGGGGTGGGGGGGGGGTAAGGGTGAGGAAGAAAAAAAGGAATAAGGAGACAGAAAGAAAGGAAGGGAGTGGTGAGAGGGTTGGAAGAAGGAAGGGAGAGAGGGAAAGAGGGTGGAAGAAAGAAAAGGAGGAAAGAAGAGATAGGGAAAATATATGAAACAAAAAAAATGGA
>NW_020869613.1:64304-86804 GCF_003789085.1 Penaeus vannamei | reverse complement strand
CTCTCTCTCTCTCTCTCTTTCTCTCTATCTCTCTCTATCTATCTATCTATCTATCTATTTACTTATCTATCTATATACCTATCTATCTTCCTCTTAATATATTTTTCTTCTCTATCTTGCTCCTTTATATATATAGAATGATGTGTAAAGAATATCATTATCTTCTACTAACTGAAAATGGAGACCGATTCATTAGGCTGTAATCAATCAATCAATCAATCAGTCAATCAAAGGCGTTTATCATTCATATCAGAATATATGAAAAGGAAGAATAAAATGAAAACGTAAGAAAAAACAATAATTGAAAATGCTGCTATATTATGGGATTTAAAGCAAGCTCTGTCAGTCACAAATCTACGGTTTTGCAACCCATGTTTCAGTAAGTAGCTCTCGAGGATCAGCAAAGCAATAACCGTAAATGTTAATACGTCGACGACCGCGGCAGTGAGTGGCACTTAGGGCCTAACTAGTGGCACCTCGAGGCAAAAGTCAGGTGACTCAGGTGAGGCAATTATCATCTCTCTGTCCCTTACATTTAAGGGTGAAAACTCGGGTGTTAAGAGGGTGTGAGAAGGACCTTACGACACAAGCAGGGATGCAAATGAATCAATTTAGCCATGAGGCGAGCGTCACTCAGTCGTCTCGTGCCCTTCCTTCACATCCTCCTTCCCCCATCTACCCTTTTCCCCTCTCCCTCCTCCTTCCCTTTAACCCTCCCTCACTCACTCCCTTAAGGGTGTTACGATGTCCCTAACTTCCCCCTCCTTGCCTCACTCCCACCTCGTCCCCCCTCCCCATTCACTTCCCCCACTTCTCTCGTCCATACTTTCCTTCTTTTCCATTCTTTTCCCCTTCCCTCTCATCCCTACTTACCCCTTCCCTTTTACCTTCCTCCTTCCCATCCTTCTCGCCCCTACCTCCCCCCTCCCATTCCCTTCCTCCCCCCCCCCTCCCATCCTTACCTCCCCCCTTTCCCTTTCCGACCCCTCCCTCACGCCCCTAACTCCCCCTCCCTTTCCCACCCTCCCCTTTCCCTCTCGTCCCTATCTTCCCCTTCCCTATTCCCTTCCTCCCCCCTTCTCCTCCCGTTCCTCTCTCTTTCCCTACCTCCACCTTCCCTATTCCCTTCCTTCCCCTTCCCCTCACATCCCTACCTCCCACTCCCTTTTCTCCCTTCCCTTCTCTTTCCCTTCCTCCCCCCTCCCCTCTCGCCCCTTCTCTCCCCTCCCTTTCCTTATTTCCACCTTTCCTCCCGTCACTTCCTCCCTCTTCCCTATTCCCTTCCTCCCCCTTTCCCTCCCGTCCCTACCTCTCCCCGCCTTCCTTCACGTTCCTACCTCTCCCCTCCTTTTCCCTCCCTCTCCCCTTCCATCCCGTCACTACCTCCCCCTTCCCTATTCCTCCCTCCCCTTCCTCTCCTCCTACCTTCCCCTCCCTCCCCCCTTCCTCTCCCGTCCCTACCTTCCCCCTCCTCCACCTTCCTCTCCCGTCCCTACCTTCCCCCTCCTTCCCCCCTTCCTCTCCCGTCCCTACCTTCCCCCCTTTTCCCTGCCTTCCCCCTCCCCCTTCCCCTCCTCCTCCATCCCCCCCCCTTCCCCTCTCATTCGTCTTTCTCTCTACACCAGACGACAAATGGAACGACACACCCAGCGTAATAGCTCTCATTTCTTATCTCCCCTATACATTCATTTTGTCCTATTTATGTCTTTTATTCTTTTGCTTATTTACCTGTCTTTTCTCTTTCATCAGTGTATTGTTACATTTATTATTCATCTTTATTTATGTAAATCTTTCGATTATCTCATTTCTGCTTCATATCGAACGTTCATTTACGACCATCTTTGTCTTAGGTGATATAATCTAATCTCTTCTTTATCTATTTCCTGCATTATTCATGAAAAAAAAAAAACATTCATATTATATACAAATCTTATAACGAATTTTTGACAGCAAGCAAGCAAGTAAATGATATAAAACAATTTAAATACCACATAAAAGAGAAAAAAAAAGTTTGTTGAACTGTAAAGAACAAATGCAAATGGAAATGGAGTATTTGTCTTCAAAGGTAATATTCGATCAGTTCATCCTTCAAGTCGATCGGTCTCGATCTAGTAAATTAGTGAACACTGGGTTGACTTGCAGACTAGAAGGCCTTTTATTCCTTTTTTTCTTGAATTTCGTTTTGTCTTTTTTATTGATAGGGAGATAAAAAAAATACTGAGATAAAGAGAGATAGGAGATCAGCCAGGGAGACAGAAGAGACAGACAAACAGAAAAACTAGCTATCAGACAGATAGATAAACAAACATATTAATAGATATGAAGTGATAAACACACTAATAGAGACAAACAGAAAATATCAACGAAGAAAAATATCCAACACAGATACTAAAAAAGAAAGAAAGTGGGAGAGGAGGAGAGAAACAGACAGACAAAGACAAAAAACAGACAGATTCGCAGACATATACAAACGATATAAAACAAAACAAAAAAAACATACCACACAGACACATTAAAAGATAATAAAAAACATAAAAGATAAAAAGATATACAGAAAACTCGAGATGCTAAACCATAAATTAATTTAGAATAAATAGATAAATAAAACATACACACAAACGAAATCTCAAAAATACAAACGAGACACAAAGCCCAACAAGCAAATAAACTACAAACACATTAGAATAAATAAATAGACGAATACATAAACAAACAAAGAAACAAACACCCAAACAAAATCACAAATTGCAGTCAGTCGAACACCCGGAACGGCAGAAGGAAGAAGGAGAAATAAAGGAAGAAAGAAAAAAAAAACAGAAGGAAGGATAGAAGGAGGAGAAATAAAGGAAGAAATAGAGAAAGAAAAAAACAGAAGGAAGGATAGAAGGAGGAAATAAATGAAGGAAGGAAGACAGGGTAATGGAGTCGCACAAAAAAAGCACGCGAGAGGTTTTTAAAGTGAGCAAATGAATGGGAAAGGAGTGTACGGAGATCAGGAGAGAGGTAGTCCGAGAGAGATGGTAAAAGTGAAGGACGAGAGCTCCTGAAAGCTAAGTGTAATGAAAGTGGGAGGAGAGAGAGAGAGAGAGAGAGAGAGAGAGAGAGAGAGAGGAGAGAGGGAGGAGAGAGAGAGAGAGAGGGAGACAGAGAGAGAGAGAGGAGAGAAGAGAGAGAGAGACAGAGAGAGAGGAGAGAGAGAGAGAGAGAGAGAGAGGAGAGAGAGAGAGAGAGAGAGAGAGAGAGAGAGAGAGAGAGAGAGAGAGAGAGAGAGAGAGAGAGAAGAGAGAGAGAGGAGAGAGGGAGGGAGGGAGGGAGGGAGGGAGGGAGAGAGAGAGAGAGGGAGGGAGGGAGGAGGGAGAGAGAGAGAGAGAGGGAGGAGGGAGGGGAGAGAGAGAGAGAGAGAGAGAGACCAGAGAGAGAAAGAGAGAGAGAGAGAGAGAGAAAGAGAGTCAGACAGACAGACGCACAGACAAATAGGGAGAAAGAGAGAGTAAGACAGTCGGACAGAGAGTGAGAAAGAGTCAGAGAGTCAGACAAACAGAGAACAGAAAAAGAAAATCAAAGACGTACAAACTCGCAAAAGTAGAAAACAGAAAGAAAAGATAAAAGAAAGGGAGAAAAACCACAGACACATGATAAAGAAAGGACATAAGAGATCACAAAAACATGACCTCCGGAAGAGAGTTAATCTGAAGATGAAATAAGACCCGGAAGCAAAATTGCAAAAAAATTACGTTTTTTCTTCTTCTTCTTCTTTTTCTTCTTTTTCTTCTTCTTTTTCTTCTTTTTCTTCTTCTCCTTTTAGTGTCCAATTAAATAAGGAAAGGGTGGACGTGGCAAAAGATGGGAGAAAGGCAAGTCCAAGAGAGAGATGGTAAAAATGAAGGACAAGAAGGTTTTTGGAAATATGCTTAATGAAAAGGAGAGGAGGGAAAGAGAAGACAAAGGAGAGAGGGAGAGAAAGATATATATATATAGAGAGAGAGAAGAAGGATTGGAGGAGGGAGGAGGAAGGGAGAAAAAAAGATGGAGAAGACATAGAAGGAGGGAGGACGAAAGAAAAAGAGTGAGCGGGGGATAAGCAGAGACAGACAAACATACATACAATGGGAATGTGTAGGATGGAGGGAGAGACAGACAGACTGACAGACTGACAGACACAAACAAACAAACAAATGAATAGACTGAAATATGCATAGGTGTTGCAAATAAATGAACAGCGGAAGAAGCTATAAATTCTTGATTTAATTTTTTTTTAAGGAATAAAAAGATGGATTAAAACGGAGCATAATGTGAGAGAAAGACAAGAGGAAAACTTATTCTGGAAGCTTGTAAAAAATCATGGAAGACAGAAATATTAAGATTACGTGTCGAATAAAAGAAAAAATATGATGATTCCAGGACAAGAAATTAATGAGAAGAGAGCTAAAAGATTTTTGGAAGAAAGCCCCAGGATGAGATAAACCAGAAATGGAGGGAATTTTGAGCCAAGAAATAAGTGGAACTAATGTATTCCAGTTAGCGATTTGACCTCTAGCATGTTAGGAAAAAATATAATAATAAACAAATTATATTTAGTCTATTCCAGTTAGCGATTTGACCTCTAGCATGTCAGGGATAAATTATAATAATAAACAAATTATATTTAGTGTGCATATTTTCTATGCTGTAGTGACAATCTCTACGTGATAATGATATGCAACAATAAGATATCAGAATGAATGCTAAAGAGAAGAAAAGAAAGATATATGACTATGACTATATAAGCTCGCAGTCAAGAGAAGAAGTTGGAGCTGACAAGGAAGTTATTCGAGTCCACTTGGAAGAAATAAAATAGGGAGAAATGGCATGCGTAAAAAAAGATATCAGAATGAATCCTAAAGAGAAGAAAAGAAATATGTATCTAGGAAAACTGTAACAGCCATATGACTATATGACTATATATCTATATATCTATCTATCTATCTATCTATCTATCTATCTATCTATCTATATATATATATATATATATATATATATATATATATATATATATATATATATATATATATATATATATATATATATATATATATATATATATATCACGTATAAGCTCGTAGTCAAGAGAAAAAGTTGGAGCTGACAAGGAAGTTATTCGTGTCCACTTGGAAGAAATTGAATATTAGGGGGAAGTTATCCCAAGCAGAAAGGAAACTTGAAGAAAATGAGGTTGAAATGTGAAGGAAAGCTATGAGTCTAAACCAGCTGGCGGTGTAGATGATAATAGATTTTGATATTTTAGATTTAGTAAGAGATAATGATATTCTAAAAGCATAATAGTTAAGGATATTTTCAAAAGTGCAATATAAGATAATTGTATTTTAAAAGTACAATATGAAATAATGATATTCTCAAAGTGTAATATAAGATAATGATATTTTCAAATTATGATATGAGATAACACGTAAATATGAGATAACATAAGATGATAAAATAAGTTGATATCTACTCTCATATGGAAGTTCATGAAGCTTTTGCCAAATGAAGGGTTGGGGTATGAGAGTATTTTCATTATTGTGGGATCCTAATCATGGTTAGAATTACTTGATAAACTTATGATTATCCTTGTTATATCAGCACCGTTACTAGTATTTTCTTTGTTAGTTTCATTATCACCATCGGTACCACTATCACTATTACTCTTATCACGAAAATGAACATTATATATATTACACACTCTATTTACCCTTCACTTTACCAGCACGCAGAAGAAAAGAATATTAACATCATGATAATATAACGCGCAACAACGAAGATGATAAAATGAAAAATGGAATGCATGAATATTTAAAACTCCGCGCGCTCTCATTGCCCATCCTCCTTGCCTCCCCTACACCCCCCCCCTCAAGACACCCCCTCCGCCTCCCTACACCCTCAATCATTCCTCCTTGCCTCCCCTACACCCCCACCCCCTCAATACACCCCCTCCCACTACCACCACCACCACTCATCCTCCTTGCCTCCCCTACACCCCTCCCCCCAAGACACCCCTCCCCCAAAAAAAAAGAAATGCATGGGAATGGAAATGACCGCGCCATATTTCCCGCGCCATTGTCGCCTTATTTTCGCCGCGTCATTGTTCCATATTTTTATGAAAATGCTCAAGATTCTTCCCCCCCTTCCCCCCTTCCCCCCTTCCCCTGTTCCTTAGAAAGGCAGGAAGGAGGGAGGAGGAGAGGAAGAAGGGGGAGGAGAAGGAGGTGGAAGGGGGAGAGAGGAGGATAAGAGGAAGAAGGGGGGGAGGGAGAAGGAGAGAAGAAGGCGGAGGAAAAAGGGGAGGGAGGAGCAGGAGGAGGAAGCAGGGAGGAAGGAGAGGATAGAGCGAGGAAAGGAGATAGACATAAGGAGAGAGGAGGAGAGGGGGAAGCTAGGAGGAAAGGGTGAGAGGGGGAAGGGGAAGGAGAGGCGGAAGAGCTGGAGGGGAGAAGAGAAGGAAACGACAGAGGGAAGGAGAGGGAAAAATAGAAGAGGAAGGAGCGAGGAGTAAGAGGGAGGAGGAGGAGGAGGAGGAAGGGGTGGGGGGGAGGGGGGGGACTGGAGGACGAGGAAACGCGGCGAAAAGCGAGTCTCAGAAACCAGAAAACTTGGCATTAGCTTTAATCTTTAATTTCGGCTTTTATCAGATTTCTTTTCCTTTCTTTTCATCCTCTCTCTTTCTCTCTCTCTCTCTCTCTCGCTCTCCTCTCTCCATTTGATAAGAAAGGGATAGGGGAGGAGGGAGAGGAGGAAGAATAGAGAGAAGGACTGTGGTACAGAGGCAAGGAGGGAGGGAGGAAGGAGGGAAAGGGGAGGGAGGGGGGAAGGGTAGGGCGGTAGGGAGGAAGACAGGAGAGAAAGAGTGAGAGGGAAAGACGGTAACGAAGAAGGGAGAGACGCAGGAGAGAGGAGAGAGGAGGAAAAGAAAGCAAAAAAGAAGAACGGAGAAAGGGCGGAAGGGAGGGAGGGAGGAGGGCAGGAGAAAGGAGGAGGAAGAGATAATAGGAGAGAAGAAAGAGTGGAAGGAGGGGGAGGGGGAGGAGGGACTAGACTGGACTGTAGGATCTTAGGAATTCTTTCGGAAAGACTAGAAGACTAATATGAAGGGCGCCATGAGTGGGAATCTCTGGCGAAGGGGAAGGGAAGCACGAAGGGGAATAAAGAAGGGATAGAGTGAGAGATAAGAGGAGGGACGGGTACGGAAGAGAAAGTGACAAGAGAAAATTGAAAATGGATAAAAGATGGGAGATAAAAGGAAGGAAGGGAGGACGTGGAAGTGGGATAGACTGGAAGACTTAAATGCAGAGAGAGAGAAAAAAAAAAGAGAAAAGAGAAAGATGGGGAAAAGGGAGAGGGGGTGGAGGGAGAACAAGATAAAGAATAAATTGCAAGAAAAAAGAGAAAGAGAAGATAAGCAGAAGAGGGAAAAACGACGTAAAGAGAGAAAAATTAAATGCTGAATAAAAAAGAGATTAATTGTTTGAATAAATAGGAACAAGGAATTTCCAAAAAAATGTATATAAGAGAGAAAGCAAAAAAGAAAGATATCCAAGAGTTGAAAAGAAAAAAAAAGTGGAAATAGGAAATAGAAAGAAAGGAAAGTCGGGAAGAGATAACAAGAACAAAAAAGAAAAATAAGAAAAATTGTATCAAATAAAAAACGAAGACATCCAAGAAAATACATAAAAAAACAACAGAAAAATTAAAAAAAAAAAAACAGGAAAGCTTATCGTTCTTCTCCCATTTCTCCTTCCATTCTTTTCCTTTCCCCTCTCTTCCATCAACTTTAATCAACAAAGAAATGGTATTTGTTCATGAGAGCTGCAATGTCATTTATTTCTCAGAATATTAATGCAGTTCATGCGAAAGATAATTGTCCTCATCAAGCTAGGCAATTGTTCATAGAGTTCATACTGAAATGAGCGCAGTAAAAGTTATTGTCATTACTACAACAGCCATTTGAATATACGAGGGACTTGAATCCTTTCAGCCGGAGACTCTGCGGGACTCGTATGTCAGCGGGTTAGGGTGATTGTGTGTTGATGTGTGTATATATATATATATATATGCTGGCCGGAGGATTCGAATAATGTATATATATATATATATATATATATATATATATATATATATATATATATATATATATATATATATATATATATATATATATATATATATATATATATATATATATATATATATATATATATATATATATATATATATATATATATATATATATATATATATATATATATATATATATATATATATATATATATATATATATATATATATATATATACATATATATATATATATATATATATATATATATATATATATATATATATATATATATATATATATATATATAATATATATATATAATATATATATATATATATATATATATATATATATATATATATATATATATATATATATATATATATATATATATATATTATATATATATATATATATATATATATATATATATATATATATATATATATATATATATATAATATATATATATATATATATATATATATATATATATTATATATATATATATATATATATATATATATATATATATAGTGCCTTTATTTACTTCCCTTGTCATGCAAAGTTGAGAAGTCGGTTTATTAATTAAATGATGAAAATATTTAATTAAGGATATTGAGGCAAACGCCCGGGAGATAAATCTGAGCACTTTAATTATGAAAGCGATTATACTGCGAGTGTTGATAAGATTTCAATAATGATTTGCGTATTTTTCAGCCGGACGGTGTGCAGCGGTTGAGGGCAAGAAATTGTGGCAATGATTGTGATTGTGATAAAAGAATGGTAGGGGTTTTGATTACCATAAGGGTAATGGTATGAATGGCAATATTGTGGTTGATTATAACTGTAATGATGAAATATCTGTCATAACAAAAACGATAAAAATGATAGTGGTGATGTAATAATGTTAGCGACGGTGATGACAATGATGAAGTAATAATAATGATGATAATTATGATTATTATCGTAATGGCAATGATTACGGTGATGATAATGACGATTATATTCATAACCATAATAATGATAATACAGATGACAATGACAATGGGACTGACAGTAGCAATAAAAATTTACAATCATAACAACTCTAAAATCAATAACGCTGCAAAGGCAGGGATAAGTAGTTTTTTTTTTCTTTAATTACCATATTTAGTTACATTAGAGTATACTAACGGTAAATGACATTTTTCAATTCATCAAGAAGGAGGTACGGATACTAGCCATAAAAGAGATAAATAACACTATTTCTTCAAATTCATATAAGTCGGTATACTCTCGAATCCGCTATTTCCAATGCATACCTGTTATCGTCAAAATCTAATTCACACTAAAATAAATCCAAAAAATGCTTACTTATGAAAAAAAAAATTCATTCAGTATCACATATTCTTTTACCTCTGATAATAGCTGCTGGGGCTTTTGAGACATCCTGTAAGTATATCATACATATATGAATATGCATTAATGAATATACACGCAATTATCTATATCTGATAAATATGTGTATGATATGTATATGTCAGACAGATACGAACAAGCGTTTATTTAGCCTGACAACATAAGTTTGCATCATTGCTGTTGTTGTTCTTGTTTTTTATTACGAAAGCAGAATGAGAATTATTGTTGTTATTGTTATTATCATTATTGCTCTTGTTATCATGATCATCATCGTCATTGTCATTATTACTATCACTAATATTCTTCACAGTTGAAGAAATGTATCAGACTGGTTTCAAATATATTTTCGTCAGAAATACGTGAATACAGTTCATGCATAAATTAATGAATATAACCCATTACTTCTGTAGAAATGTATGTGCCATAACAAAGATACCTCATGTATCCATCAATGACAATTATCATCAGCACAACTTTATACATACTTACGTGTCTGCACTTACAAATGTTGACAAACTCCGAGACAGACACGAAATAAGTAATGAGAGACTATGAACCGAAAATAGAGATCAAAGGCGGACCACTTAAAAGACACAGAAATGAGTTTCAGAGTCATCAAAGATACAAAGATTTTGTCACCGTCATAAAAGTGGAAACGACTTTGGGGGAGACAATTGAATGCACCAAGAGAGAGAGGAGGGGGAGAGAGGGAGGAGGAGAATGGGCGAGGGGGAGAGAATTTGAGAGAAATGGAGAGAAAGAGGGAGGGTGAAGAAAGGAAGGTAAGAAGAAAGGGAGAGTGGGGGTGGAGGGAGGAGAGGGGAAGAAGGGAAGGTAAGAGAAAGAGAGAAGGGGGAAGGGAGGGAGGGAGAGAGAAAGGGGGTAGGGGGGAGGAAATGAGAAAGAAAAAAAGATAAGGGAAAAAGGGAAGGAGGAAGAGAAAGAACAAATAAACAAAGAGACAGCCAGATAAAGAAAGGTGGGAAGAGAGGAAAAGAAAGAAACACGGGGTAGAGGAGAAATTAGGAGAGAGAGAAGAAGGAAGAAAAGGAGAGAAGATGGTGGGAAGGAGATTAGAAAACCTAAGCATAAAGGGGAGAGGATAGAAGTAGAATCGATAAGAAGAACGGAGTAAATAATGAGTACATACGGCTAATATCACGGAGAAAGAAGTAGACATGAGATCTAGCAGATGAGGGTAAGATTATAGAGGAAAAAGGGAAAAACAACGCAGAAAGCGTGAAAACGACAGAATAAATCCACAACAAACGAATAAAACGAATATAGCCGTTTTGAAGTAAGAGAGAGAAAAGAAGGGAGCCAAGCAAAGACGATGAAATGAAAAAGGTAGTGATGGGAGAATGTGATAACGGAAAGCGAAGGAATGAAGGAAGAGGAGGGTGGCAGAGATTCGGAAAAAGATTAAAATAAAAAAAAGAAAAAAAAAAAAAAAGAAAAAAAAAAGAATAAAAAAAAAACAGAAAGAAAAAAAAATAAGAAGCAAAAAAAAAAGAGAAAAAAAAAAAAAAAAAAAGCAAAAAAAAAAAAAACAAAAAAAAAAAAGAAAAAAAAAAAAGAAAAATAAAAAAAAGTAAAAAAAAAAGAAATAAAAAAAAAAAAGAAAGAATAAAAAAGAAAAAAGTAAGAAAAAAAAAAAAAATAGAAAAAACAAAATAAAAAAAAAGAACAAAGAAAATAAAAAAAAAAAATAAAAATAAAAAAGATTTTATATAAAAAAAAATAAAAAGAAAAAAAAAAAAAAAAAAAAAAAAAAAAAAAATATAAAAAGAAAAAGAAAAAAGGAAAAGAAAAAAAAAATAAAGAAAAAAAAGGAAAGAAAAAAAAAAAAGAAAAAAAAAGAATAAAGAGAAAAAAATAAAAAGTAAAAATAAAAAAAATAAAAAAAAAAAAAAAAAAAAAAAAAAAGAATAAAAAAAAAAAAAAAGAAAAAAAGAGAAAGAAAAGAAAAAAAGAAAAAAAAAAAAAAAAAAAAAAAAAAAAAAATAAAATAAAAAAAAAAACAAAAAAAAAAATATAAAAAAAAAAACAAAACAGAAAAGATAAAAAAATATAACAAAATGAAAAACGAAAAGAAAAAAAAAGAAAAACAAAAAGAATAAAAGAAGAAAAAAAAAAAAAAAAAAAAAAGAAATAGAGAAAAAAGAAAGGAAGAGAGGAAAAGACTCGAGATGATCGATAATGTCTTTCATAAAGATTAAAAAATTTGCTTACAGGGATTTCCAAGTCGTAAGTCTTCTATTGCTGTTGTTCCCTTCAAGAAAGGACACGTTCTTTGGTTATTAGGTCCATGCGATTATTGTTGTATTGTTTATCATTCATATATTGCTCTTAAAAAGTTTTATCAACGACACTGAATCATCGAGACATCGTCATTGGCATGTACCAACTAATTACTATAATGATTATTACAAATAATTGTGTATATTTTTATTAATATTTATTATTTTTATTAATATTATCATTATTATCATTCTATAATTAGATATATCAATATTATTGATTTTTATCAATATATTAATCATTGTTACATCAAAATTACGATTATCGATGATTTTCACTAGTTTTATCAATTAACTATCAGGCAAACATTATCAATTGTTATTTATTTATTTTTTTTTTTAATTTTTATCGCTTATTATTATAAATTATTATTACTATTTGATCTTTATGTTGGTTTGTTTTAGAGATTCATTATGATTACTTTGAAAAAAAAAAAATATAAAAAATTAAAAACAACTTGTTACCAAAATTATTATTTTCATAGGATTCGTTATATTGCATCCAATAAATATTGCAATAAGCAATATGTTATCACTATTGTTGTTAATTGATTATTAATCATCACTATTATTATGATTAATGTTATTATTATCGAAAATTGTCATCAATTATTATTACTGATTTTATTATTAATCAGATACATTATTATTGCATTGTTATTCATTATTTTTTTATTATTATTATATTATATTTATTAACTAAATCAAATTATAATTTACAATTATTATCATGCCATTATTTATATTATCATACTTTATTATTTAATTATTATTATTCAACTTTTTATTAAATCATTATTATTAATTGTTTATTATTGTAGATTAATTATCATGGTCATTATCATTATTATTGTTATTATCGATTATATTGATTATATTATTATGAATTATTAAATTGTTATTTATTATTATTATTATTATTATTATCTATTAATTATTTATTTTAATTATTTAATTACATTTTTTGGTTATTCTATTCACTGATCGATTTTTTATTTATAATCCATCAAATTATATTAATATACATTATTATGTTATTTCTAATTTGTGTTATTATTCTATCATATGTTATTAATATTTATTATTAAATTTTATTATTAATGATTACTTTATTTAATTATCATCGCTTTATTGATTATTTTAAAATATAAAAACTTATATTAATATCATTACTAGTCATTATTTGTTATTTGGTTTATTTATTGTTGGTACATTATCATTATTATTATCATTATTATTATTTTACATATTATTATTGAATTTATATTATTAATTATGTGTTTGTTGTTTTTGTTGTGTTGACTGAATAGATTATGAATTATAATAATAATAAAATAATAATAATAATATTAAGATAATATAAATAATATAGGTAATTAATACTAATTATATTTATTATTATTAATTATTATTATTTTGATTAGTATTTATTTTGATTATTTAATTATATTATTAATATTATTAATTATTTAGCATTTTTATTATTATATTATTATTATTATTGGCTATCATTATATCATTACTATCATCATTAATTATTATTATTGATTATCATTTATTGTTGTTGTTGTTGTTAGTATTATTATTGTTATCCTAATCATTATTATTATTATTATCTAGTTATTATTATTATTATATGTTATTATCTAATTATTATTATTATTATTATCATTATCTAATTATCATTATTATTACTTATAATTATAATATATCATCATTATTATTATATTTTTGTTGTTGTTGTTGTGATTACCATATTATCATTATTATTGCTATTATTATTATCATTATTATCTTCATCATTACTATTGTTACTATTGTATAATTATTTTGTTATTATCACTATTATCATTATTATCATCATTACATTATCATTATAATTATCATTGTCATCATCATCACCATTATTATTATTAGCACAATCATCATTATCATTCTTCTTGTTATTGCTGTTAGTATCACTATTGTTATTATCATTATCATTATCATCGTCATCATTATTATTTTTTATTATTATCATTATTATCATCATTACCATCATTATTTTATATCACATTATTATCATTATATTTCTATTATCACTATCATTAAATTTTATTATTATCATTATTACCATCATCATTTATTATCATTATCATAATCATCATTATTATCATTATCAATATTATTGTTACCATTATCATTATCATCATTATCTTTATCATTATCATTATTATCATCATTATCAATATCATCATGTGTTACCATTATTAGTGTTATTATCATTATCATTCAGTGTATCATCATCATTATCTTTACTTATTATCTATTGTTGTTATCATTATTAGTATCATCCTTACCACTGTTATTACTGTTAGTTTTATCATTATCTTTTTATTAATATATATTTATTATCATTAATTTGGTACTATAATCATTAACTTTAGCTACTTCTCAATCATCATCATGATTATCATTATCATTATTGTAATTATCCTTTTCGTTATTATAATTTCTATTATTCTATCATACGAATCACAATTATTTTCATTATCATTATTATTATGCATTATCATTATCATTTTATCTATATCATCATCATCACTATTGTTACCATTATCATTGTTATTGTTGTATATGTTGTTCTAGTTGTTTTCTTACTATTGTTATTATCATCATTGTCGTTCATATTATCATTATCATTACCATTATCCCGGTAATCATTATCACTTGTTATTATTCATATTTTTTTGGTATTACAAATTTTGCTCATTGTAATTATTAATGCCTTTACCTTATCTTATTGAGACCAAAGAGTGAGAGATATAGACATAGAAAAAAGAAAGAGGGAGGAGAAGAGATAGATAGAGAGACAGAGATAGAGAGATAGAAACAACAGAGCCAGCCAATCAACCAGCCAGCAGCTCGGCAGACAGACAGATAGACAGAGAAAAAAGAGAGAGAGATGATGAGAGATGAAGAGGGAGATCGGCCAACGGAGAGCGAGAGGAGAATGAGAGAGAGAGAGAGAGACGAGAGAGAGAGAGAGAGAAGGAGAAAGGAGAGAGGAGAAGGAGAGGAGAGGAGAGGAAAAGAGAGAGAGAGAGAGAGAGAGAGAGAGAGAGAGAGAGAGAGAGAGAGAGAGAGAGAGAGAGAGAGATGAGAGAGAGAGAGAGAAGAGGAGAGGAGAAGGAGAGAGAGAGAGAGAGAGAGACAAAGAGAGAGAGAGAGAGAGAGAGAGAGAGAGAGAGAGAGAGAGAGAGAGAGATGAAGAGAGAGAGAGAGAGAGAGAGAGGAGAGAGAGAAAGAGAAAGAAGAGAAGAGAAAGAGAGATGAGACGTGAGAGAGAGAGAGAGAGAGACCAGACAGACAGAGAGAGAGAAAGAGAGAGGGAGAGAGCGCAGGACCTCCGTTGCCTTCCCTCCACCCACCGTCATGGATTCCTGCATGGTTCTCTCAGTTTCATTTCCTGCGAGGAACGCTAATGACCCCATGACTCATAATGCCAGTTATCCATGACATTCAGAGGCTCATTTGCTGACAATATGGTTAGGAGAGAAAGAGGGAGGGAGGGAAGGAGGGAGGGGGAGGGAGGAGGAGAGAGAGAGGGACGGTGGAGGAGCAGAGAGGGGGGAAAGGGGGAGGGGAGGGAGAGAAAGAGGGAGGGAGGGAAGGAGGGACGAAGGAGAGAGAGAGAGGGTGCGGAGGCGAGGCGAGAGAGAGAGAGAGAGAGGGAGGCGGGGAGAGAGAGAGAGGGGATGGAAGGAGAGAGAGAGAGGGAGGGAGAGAGAGAGAGGGATGGAGGGAGCAGAGAGAGAGAGAGGGTGAGAGGGAAGGGAGAAGGGATGGAGGGAGAGAGAGGGGGGGAGAGGCGAGAGGGGATGGTGAGAGAGAGAGAGAGAGAGTGTGTGAAATGGGGGAGGAGAGAGGTAGGGTGGGAAGAGGGGAGGTGAGGCGTGTTGGAAAGGAGGTAGGCGAGGCTGGGAAAGAGGGGAGAGAAGGAGGGATCGATAGGGAAAGACGCAGAGGGGAGGAGAGAGAGAGAGAGACACAGAGAGAGAGAGGAAGGGGAGGGTTGGATGGAGGTAGAGGGAGTTGCGAGGGAAGTAGGGGAGCGGAGGGAAAAGTGGGAAGCAGGAAATTTGGAAAAAGGGAGATGGGAAAGGAGGAAAGGAGGGGAAGGTGGTAAGAGAGGTAGGGAGAGAGAGAGGGTAGGAGGAGGAGAGAGAGAGAGAGAGAAGAGGACAGAGACAGAGACCAGAGAGACCGAGACAGAAGACAGAGAACAGACAGACAGAAGACAGAGAGAGAGAGAGAGAGAAGAGAGAAGACGAGAGAGAGAGAGAGAGAGAGAGAGAGAGAGAGAGAGAGAGAGAGAGAAGAGGAGAACAAGAAAAGAAAGAAAGAAGAAAGAGAGAGAAAGCAAGAAAGAGAGAAAAGAGAAAGAAGAACGAGAGAGAGAGAGAAAGAGAGATCATAACCCTCATACTATCTTCGTGTCACTATTTATCTTCTGGATGAGACTCTGTTTATGAGTTCGGTAAACGGTTTGGTGAAGTGAATTTTATTTGCGTTGCTTGGATGTGTAACTTTTATTCATGTGATCTAACTACTTTTTATTTTTCTTCTTCTCATTCTATTTCTCTTTTTACTTCATTTTCCTTCGATTTTCTTTTCTTTTATCATTAGTATTAGTTTTAGCAATAGTATTATACGGGTATTATCGTCATTATCGTCATCATCATTATCACTGTTAATTATAATGACGATGATGATGATATTATTGAGGAGCATGATGATGTGATCATAATTAATATCATATTATCATTATCAGAATTGTCATTATGATAATTATAGTCGGCATTATTACTAGTATCTTTATTATTATTATTATCATTACTATTATCATTACTATTAATATTTTCCTTATTTTTGTTGTTGTTATCATAATTGTTATTGTTGTTATCATTATAATTGTTATTGTTGTTGTTATAATTATAATTGTTATTACTGTTATTGTAATTTTTATTATACTACTTTATAGTGATTTTTATTGTTATATCATCATTATCACTATTATTTCCTTCCTTTTCTGTGATATTGTACCACAGAAAAAAAAATGTAATGCTCACATATAAAACATGTTCGGTGCTAAAACGTTCTATTTCTAGATAGGCGCACGTGTCATATTGCGAATTAAATATTTACATTTATCTCTTGGTAGTCAGGATTATTATTCACATATCACTTTTCGAAATATGGCTTACTAAAGATATTTGTGACCATGGCTGAATATTTATCATTGTGTTCTATTTATTATTGTATCAACATTTCAGAATTGAAGGAAATATTTTACCAATAGAAAATGTCAATTGAATTATCAATAATGATCACATTTTTATACTTTTCCTCAGAAATTTAATATCAGTCTTTATTCTAAACCCATTATTTTTTCCCTACCACTAGCACTAGCTTAAATCTGATTATAGAACAACCATAAATAAAAAGGAAAAAAAAAAGTAAAACAGATCATTCAAGAAGAAAAAAAAATGAGATTCGATCTTATCGAGACTATTTTCCGCGCCAGATCTCCCATGCTTCAAAAAATAAGCCGTTATGTCCGGGTCGCATATTCGAGATACGTCCAGCGTCCACTCCCACATCATCAACGTAATACGGACACACGCACTCCATCCTCCATCAAAATAAAACACCACAAGATTTCCCACCAAGAGGTCCGCGTCGTAGATCAGAAGAAGTAGCTACAATATGTCAGGCTTACGTATCGAGAGGAGAACTTCCAATGTACGAAAGCCATAAAACGAGGGCAGTCTGCATTATCTCAGGGTCGTATATCAGGTATTAGCTGGCATTATATCCGAGTCATGTAATAGAGAAGCGTTCGCTCGCTCCACTGCCGTTCCAGACTCTCGTTCTTGTAATTGGTAGACTCGTGGCCGGCTCGCTGAGTGGATCTTCTTATAGAAAAGATATGGGGTTTGATCGGAGGGAAGGCTGAGTGAATATAGATAGTCACTGGGGATTTTTGGAGACTTTCATCTCTTTCGCTCTATCGTTCTCTCTCTTTTGTGTTCTCTCTTCAGTTCTCTCTCGTTCTCTCAATCTCGTTCTCACTCGTTATCTCTCTCTCCCTTTTTTCGTTCTTTGTCTCGTACTTTGCTCTCTCAGCCTCTGTTGTGTGTGTGTGTGTGTGTCCCTCTCTCACTCTCTCTCTCTCTCTCACCATGGTCTTTATCCGTCTGCCTGCCTATCTGCTTCATTTGTTCCATTATTGTAACTCAAACTTTTTGTCATTTCCTTTCTTCCTGCTAAGTGGCCCTTCTCTCTCTCTTTCTCTTTGCCCCTATATACCCTTCTTTATATCATTTCTTTTTTTCTAGTACCCAGACATATACACACAACACACACACACACACCACACACACAACACCCCCCACACCACCACCACACACACACACACACACACAAAATATATATATATATATATATATATATTATATATATATATATATATATATATATATATATATATATATATATATATATATATATATATATATATATATATATATATATATATATATATATATATATAAATATAAATATATATATATATATTATATATATATATATATATATATATATATATATATATATATATATATGTATATTATATATATATATATATATATATATATAATATATATATATATATATATATATATATATATATATATATATATATATGTATATATATATTATATATATATATATATATATATATATATATATTATATATATATATATATATATATATATATATATATATATATATGTATATATTATCTATCTATCTACATGTCTGTTTGTTTGTCAATCCGTCTCTCTCTATCTATCTATCTATCTCTCTCTCTCTGTATCTCTCTCTCGTCTCTCTCTCTCTCTCTCTCTCTCTCTCTCTCTCTCTCTCTCCTCTCTCTCTCTCTCTCTCTCTCTCTCTCTCTCTCTCTTCTCTCTCTCTCTCTCTCTCCTCACTCACTCCCCTCACCCTCATCCCCTTGCCCTATTCCCTCGTTTCCCCATTAATCACCGTTCGCTTTCCTTCCTCCGTGCAAGCGAACGCTGTGTCACATTTCATTGCCCGAAAGAAAGCGCCGGTCGGGATGTTAAAAACAGCGTTATTGCCTTTTAGATGAAGGGGGAAAACGGCGTAAAAGATGGTTAAACCTGCAGGACAGCGGAGGTTATAAGAGCGTAAATCATGTTATGGGAGACGAGGACGAGTGAATTCCCCCTTCTTTGCTCCGACGGGGAGAGGGGGGGAGGGGGGTATGGTAAGAGGGGAGGGGAGGGGTAAAGGGGAAGGTATGTAAGAGGGAGGGGAGAGGGGGGTATGGTAAGAGGGGAGGGGAGAGGGGTATGGTAAGAGGGGAGGGAGGGGGGTATGGTAAGAGGGAAATGGGGAGGGATGGTAAGAGGGGAGGGGAGAGGGGGTATGGTAAAAGGGGAAATATGGGAGGAGAGGGGGTATGGTAAGAGGGGGAGGTGGAGAGGGGGTATGGTAAAGAGGGGGAGAGGAATGAGGGGAGTGGTATGGTAAGAAGGGGAAATGGGAGGAGAGGGGGTAGTAGGTATGAAAGATGCGGAGGGGGAGGGGAGGGGGTATGGTAAGAGGGGAGGGGAGAGGGGTATGGTAAGAGGGAAATGGGGGAGGCGGGTATGGTAGAGGGGAGGGGAGGGGTATGGTAACGAGGGGAATTATTGGTAAGAGGGGAGGGAGATGAAGGGTATGGTAATGAGGGAGGAGAGGGGGTAGGGTCAAGAGGGGAAATCGGGAGGGAGGGTAATGGGGGAGGGGGTATGGTAAGAGGGGAATATGGGGGAGAGAGGGGTATGGTAGAGGGGAGAGAGGGTATGGTAAGAGGGGAGATGGGGAGGGGTATGGTTAAGAAGGGGAGGGAGAGGGGGTATGAGAGGGGAGGGAGAGGGTATGGTAAGAGGGAAATGGGCGAGGGTGGTATTGGTAAGAGGGGAAATGGGGAGGGGATGGTATGGAGGGGAGGGGGAGGAGGGAAATGGGGAGGGGGGAGAGGGGGTATGGTCAAGAGGGGAGGGGAGAGGGGATTGGTAAGAGCGGCGAGGGGAGAGGGGGTTATGTAAGAGGGGAGGGATGAGGTATGGTTCAAGAGGGGGAGAGGGGGGTATGGTAAGAGGGGAGGGAAGAGGGGGGTATGGTAAGAGGGGAGGGTAGAGGGGGTATGGTAAGAGGGAAATGGGGGGGGAGAGGGTATGGTAAGAGGGGAGGGGAAAGGGGGAAGGGTTGGGGGTATAGAGAACGGGGGAGGGGGAGGGATGGTGGTATGGGGACCAGGGGGATAGGGGATGGGATAGGGAAGGAAGTAGGGGGTGAGGGGAAGGATGGGTCAAGGATGTGGTTGGGTGGAGAAGGATAGGTAGAGAAAGGGGAAAGGTGAAGAAAGGAGTAGAGAGAAAAGAAAGATAGGGAAGGAGAAAGAGGAAGAGGATGAAAAGAAACCTAAAGGATAGACGAAAAATAAGGAAAGATAACTCATGAAGGATAAAGGAAAGGGAGACGGGAAGTAAAAAGAGGAAGGGAAAATAGATAATAGGTAAGAGACGAGAAGTGTAAGGGATGAGTCAGCTCTTCCAGGATTTTATTATCTAACTTTGTTTTACAGAGTGTTACGCGATAACATAAAGGGGCGTGGAAAGTATATTTCGAGAGTATGTAAAGGTGTTCCCTTTGAAAATAGATACACCCAGGGACTGTGCTTCGTTCGACAGATTTTAAATTAAGGATACAGAAAAGATACAGATTTTGAAGGATACAGATTTTAAAAGATACAGATACATTTTGAAGGATATAGAAATTACAGATTTTGAAGGATACAGAAAAGATACAGATTTTTAAAGATACAGATACAGATTTGAAGGATATAAAAATTAATACAGATTTTAAAGATAACAGATTATGAAGGATACAAGAAAAGATACAGATTTTAAAGGATATAGAAAAGATACAGATTTTGAAGGATACAGAAATGATACAGATTTTGAAGGATACAGAAAAGATACAGATTTTGAAGGATACAGAAAAGATACAGATTTTAAAGGATACAGAAATTATTCAGATTTTAAAGGATACAGAAAAGATACAGATTTTAAAGGATACAGAAAATACAGATTTTGAAGGATACAGAAAAGATACAGATTTGGATACAGTTTGAATACGAAAAGATACAGATTTTAAGGATATACAGATTTTAAAGGATACAGAAAAAACAGATTTTAAAGGATACAGAAAAGATACAGGATTTAAAGGATACAGAAATTTTTGAAGATTTTTACAGAAATACAGAAAGATACAGATTTTTAAAGGATACAGAAAAATACAGATTTAAAGATAAGAATACAGATTTGGAAAGATACAGATAAGGATACAGAATACAGATTTTAAAGGATACAGAAAAGATACAGATTTTAAGGATACAGAAAAGATACAGATTTTAAAGGATACAAAGATACAGATTTTAAAGGATACAGAAAAGATACAGATTTTAAAGATACAGAAAAGATACAGATTTTAAAGGATACAGAAAAATACAGATTTGAAGGATACAGAAAAGATTTTAAAGGATACAGATTTTTAAAGGATACAGAAAAGATACAGATTTTAAAGGATACAGAAAAGATACAGATTTTGAAGGATACAGAAAAGATACAGATTTTAAAGGATACAGAAAAAGATACAGATTTTACAGAAAGATACAGATTTTAAAAGGATACAGAAAAGATACAGATTTTAAAGGATACAGAAAGATACAGATTTTAAAGGATACAGAAAAGATACAGATTTTAAAGGATACAGAAAAGATACAGATTTTTAAAGGATACAGAAAAGATACAGATTTTGAAGGATACAGAAAAGATACAGATTTTTAAAGGATACAGAAAAGATACAGATTTTGAAGGATACAGAAAGAATTACAGATTTTACAGAAAAGATACAGATTTTAAAGGATACAGAAAAGATACAGATTTTAAAGGAAACAGAAAAGATACAGATTTTGAAGGATACAGAAAGATACAGATTTAAAGGATACAAAAGATTCAGATTTTGAAGGATACAGAAAAGATATAGATTTTGAAGGATACTGAAAAGATACAGATTTTAAAGGAAACAGAAAAGATACAGATTTTGAAGGATACACAGAAAAGATACAGATTTTGAAGGATACAGAAAAGATACAGATTTTTGAAGGATACAGAAAGATACAGAATTTTGAAGGATACAGAAGATACAGATTTTAAGGAAAAGATCAGATTTAAAAGGATACAGAAAAGATACAGATTTTGACGAGGATACAGAAATGATACAGATTTTGAAGGATACAGGAAAGATACAGGTTTTAAAATTATACAGAAAAGATACAGATTTTGAAAAGATACAGAAAAGATACACATTTTACAGAAAAGATTCAGATTTTAAGGATACAGAAAATATACAGATTTTAAGAGCAGAAATACAGATTTTAAAGGGATACAGAAAGATACAGTTTTTGAAAGGAGATACAGAAAAGATACAGATTTTAAAAGGATACATATTAAAAAAAGATACAGATTTTAAAGGATACAGAATTATTCAGATTGTATCGATATCAGAAAGATACAGATTTTAAGGAATATC
>NW_020869613.1:15000-35354 GCF_003789085.1 Penaeus vannamei | reverse complement strand
GACAGACAGAGAGAGAGAGAGGAGAGCGCAAGAGAGAGAGAGACAGAGAGAGACGAGAAAGAGAGAGAGATGGAGAAATGACGAAGAGAGAGAGAAGAGAAGAGAGAGAGAAAGAGGAGAGCAGGAGACAGAGACAGACGGAGAGAGAGAGACAGAGACCAGAGACAGAGGACAGAGACAGAGAGAGAGATAAGAGACGAGAGAGAAGGAGAGAGAGGAGAAGAGACACGAGAGAGAGAGATTTGAGAGATATGAGAGAGAGAAGAGACGAGATGAGGGAGAGAGAGAGACGAGAGAGAGACGAGAGATGGAAGGAGGAGAGAGAGAGAGAGACAGACAGACAGACAGAGAGAGAAGGAGATGAGGAGAGACAGAGAGAGAGAGAAGACAGGAGAGAGAGAGAGAGAGACGGATAGAACAGATGAGGAGACCATGAAAGGATCGAGAAGGACGAGAGGAAGAGAGAGGACGAGGAAAAGAGAGAGAGAAGAGTTGAAGACTGAGGAAAGAGAAGAGAAGAGAGAGAGGAGGCAGGGAGGGAGGGAGGAAGATAAATGGATACAGATAGATTGACAAAGAACTGACAGAAATAGTATATAATATATACATATGTATATATATAAATAGATTGATAAATAGAATAGATAGATAGGTAAGGGTAAATGGATAGGTAGATAGATAGTATGATAGATAGATAAGACAGATAAACTAATAGACTGATAGATAGACAGATGGAGAGAGAGAGAGAGAGAGAGAAGAGAGAGAGAGAGAGAGAGAGAGAGAGAGAGAGAGAGAGAGGAGAGAGAAGAAGAAGAAGAGAAGAGAGAGAGGAGAGCGATGAGAGAGAGAGAGGAGAGAGAGAGATGAGAGAGAGAGAGAGAGAGAGAGAGAAAGAGATGCAAGCGCCAGGCCCTGCTTGTGGGAGTCCTCGTGTGTGCTCGCGAGTGTATCTAACTGTAGTGTCCAAGTCTGTGTCGATTTCCTTTCAATCAATCGGTATTTTTACCTCCTGCGATGCGTGTCTGAATGTAGTCTTTCTTTCTCTCTTTCTTTCTCTTCTTCTGTCCTCTCTTGCTCTTTCTCTCTCTTGTCGCTCGCTCTTCGCTTTCTTTCTCTTGCTCTTTCTCTCTCTCTTTCGCTCCTCTCTTTCTCTTGTCTTTCTCTCTCTCTCTCGTCTCTTTCTCTCTCTCTCTCTCTCTCTCTCTCTCTCTCTCTCTCTCTCCTCTCTTCTCTCTCTCTCTCTCTATATTATCATATATATATATATATTATATATATATATATATAATATAATATATACAGATTATAGTATATATATACACTAATAATACATACGAGGAGAGCGAGACCCGCGATAAGGCGTCGAGGCTTCTTATCTCACGCGGGCGAGACAGATATCAGGGGGGGTGGGGGTAGGGGGGTGGGGGGGGATTGGGAGTGGGGAGGGTGTAGTGTGGTAGAGGCTGTGGTAGTTGGATCTCGTTTTTTTTTTATTATATATATATATTTCTTGGATTTTTTTGTGTGTGTGTTTTTTATTGATTTTATTTGTTGTTATTGGCATCATGATTCTTATTTTTTTTTTTTTTTTTTTATCTATTTCTAGGATTTTTTGTGTGTATTTTTCATTGATTTTATTTGTTGTCGTTGTTATTATATATTATATATTAGAAATATTTTTGAATCTCTTTTCATATCTATTTCTTTTGATTATTTTTGTGTGTTTTTTATTGATTTTATTTCTTGTCATTATATATATCTGGAATATTTTTGAATATCTCTTTATTAAATCTATTCTTTGATTTTTTATGTTGTTTTTATTGATTTTATTTGTTGTCGTTGTTATCATATATCAAGAATATCTCTCATCTTCGTTTTTATTAAGAAGAGGATAATAATGTGGATGAAGAAGAAGCTTCACTTCATCTCTTCAAAAACAGAGATGATAATTATTATAGTCATTATCATTATTATATTATCATTGTTGTTGTTGTTGTTATTATTACTATCATCCTTGTTATTATTCTTGTTATTATTAGTTTTATTATTATTATTATCATCATATTATTATATTATCATTGTTGTTGTTATTATTTTACTATCATCTTGATATTATTATTCTTGTTATTATTAGTTTATTATTATTTATTATTAATATCATAATTATCATTATTATTATTATTATTATCATTATTAGTGTTATCATTATTATTATCATTATCATTATCATCATTGTTATTACCATTATCTTTATTACTATCATTGCTATTATTATTGTTATCATTTATATTGTTATTATATTTATCATATATCATTATTATTATTATTATCATTAATTATTAATTATTATTATTATATATTATCATTATCACCGTTATCATCATGACATCGTAAATGATAATGATACCAATTATGAAACTGACAGTCACAACCACAATCACCTTTACCATCGGTATGACAGTGACATCGAAAATTTATAAATAACACCAACGATGATATTGATAAAAATGATAACGATAATCATCATTCCGATCGCCATCATACTTATCTTATCAAAGATAATACTAATGATAGTACCAATGATAATACTGATAACGATGATGATAGCGTTAATTTTTTTTTTTTTTTTTGACAAATCCATTAATCAACCTGTTCTTGATTGCAATACGTAAATACGATCCAGAGTTTATTGCAATGACTTTTAATATATTCCAGTTTCTGGTTCTCTCTCTCTCTCTCTTTCACCCCCCCTCTCTCTCTCTCTCTCTCTTCTCTTTCTTTCCCACCCCCTCTTCTCTCTCTTTCACTCCCTCTCTCCCTCCTCTCTCTCTCTCTCTCTCTCTCTCTCTCTCTCCTCTCTCTCTTCTCTCTCTCTCTCTCTCTCTCTCTCTCTCTCTCTCTCTCTCTCTCTCTTCTCTCTCTTTCTTACCTCCCCCCCCTTTCTTTCTCATTCTCACATTTATGTTATTTTTCACATTATGCACCAACCTCTCTTTCTTTCTCTCTTCACACATCACAACACCACAACACACACATACACACACACACACACGCATTATCACATCACATCACACAAAACAAACACCGCGCGATTCAAACGTTACCCCATATCATTTATTACCCTTCATTGGCAAACTCACGCTCGATGACGGTTGCCAATGAAATCACAAATTTCCACCATTTTCCATAACCGGGACGTGACGTTTGAAAAAAGAAAAGGAAAAAAAAAAAAAAGAGAAAGAAAAAAAAAAAAAGAAAAGAAAGAAAAAAAATGAAAACAGATTAAGGACGTGGCCATATAAACTTGCAACCTGATTAGATGCAATTTTCTTATCTGCAATAAATTATTCTTTTGGCATAGTGGCCTTCGTTTGCAAAAATGTTTAGGATGTACGTGGCTTCGGAAAGAGGGGAAGAAAGGGGGATAGGAGGGAAGGAGGAGGAAAGGAGAGAGGGAAAGAGGAGGAAGGAGGAGGAAAGAGGAAGGGAAAGGGAGGGAAAGAGAGGAAGGGAAGGAGGAGGGGAGGGAGGGAAGGTGGAGGGAGAAGGAAGGAGAGGAAGGAGAAGGAGGAGGGAGGGAGGGAAAGGAAGAGAGTTGAAAGTGGAAGGTGAGAGAGAGAGAGAGAGAGAGAGGGAGAGAGGAGAGAGAGAGAGAGAGCGAGAAGAGAGAGGAGAGAGAGAGAGAGAGAGAGAGAGACGAAAGAGGAGAGAGAGAGAGAGAGAGAGAGAGAGAGAGAGAGAGAGAGAGAGAGAGAGAGAGAGAGAGAAGAGAGGAGAGAGAGGAGGAGAGAGAGAGAGAGAGAGAGAAAGAGAAAGAGAAAAGAGAGAGAACAGCACAAAAAAGACATCAATAACGATGACAAAACATAGAATCAAAAAAATAAAACCCCAGAAAAAAATCATACATACAATGAAGAAAGAAGAGAAAGAGAATGGAAACAAAGAGTAAAATGGAAAGCAGTGTAAACAAGAAATTCTGGATAAAAATCGCCGATTGCAGCTGTGACGTCATCAAGTAATCCATTTTCCAACGCTTAGTGAAACCTGGAGTGAGACAGCACTTCCCTCCCTTTATCTTCTCTCGCTTCTTCTCCTCCTCTTCTTCTCGGCCTCTCTGCCCATTCTCCTTTCTCTTTCTTTTATCTGTTTTTTTTTTTTTTTTTTTTTTTTTTTTTGGGGTGGGGTAAGTTCATTCTTTGTATTACTTTTGGTATTTTTTGTTCTCTCTCTCTCTTCTCATTCTCCCTCTTTATCTCTCTCTCGCTGTCTCTCTCTCTCTCTCTTCTTTTTACGTATGTACATTTGTATGTATATATGTGCATATATATATATACACACTTACATATATGTGCATACATATATGCATACACACACACACACACACACACACACACACACACACAACATACATATATATACATATATATATATAATATATATATATATATATATATATATATTATATATATATATATATATATATATAATATATATATATATATATATATATATATATACATATAAATTAATATTATATATATATATATATATAATATATATATATATATATATATATAATATAATATATATATATTGTGCTGGTATAAATGAAGGAAGAGAAGAAAACAGTTCGATAACACTTTTCTTTTTTCTTGTTGTTTTTCTCTCGATCAGTAAAAAAAAAATAATTGCTCCTTAATGACATTTTTCCTCTTGTTTTGTCTCCAATTTGGACCAAAGGGACATGAGGGGTGGGGGGGGGGGGCTTTTCGTCCACGCTGGCTCTCTGTTTTTTTTTTTTAAATATCGTTTTGTTTTTATTTCTTTTTGTCTTTGTTTTGTATTTATCCACTTTTCGTTTCTTTCTCTTTACTTTTTTTTCATTTCTCTTATTTTTAAGTTTGTTTTATTTCTTCATCTACTTAAAGGGTGTTTTTTCTATCCTTCTCTTTCATTCCCATTGTTTACTCTCTTTCTCTCTCTTCTTTCTCTCACTGTCTCTCTCACTCCCTCTCTTTACGCTCTTCCTCTCTTTCTCTCTCTCTCTCTCTTCTCTCTCTCTTTCTCTCCCCCCCCCCCTCTCTCTCTCTCTCTCTCTCTCTCTCTCTCTCTCTCTCTCTCTCTCTCTCTCTGTCTCTCTCTCTCTCTCTCTCTCTCTCTCTCTCCTCCCCTTCTTCCTCCCTCCCTCCCTCCCTCCCTCTCTCTCCCTCTCTCTCCTCCCCTCTCCCTTCTCTCCCTCCCTCCCTCTCCTCCCTCCTCTCTCTCTCTTCTTCACATCAAATGAACGTTTATAATAGCTCTTCAAAACCTTATAGTGAGATGATGAGACAGAATTTATCATCAATTTCGCGTCATCATAGAAATAGTCAAGTCACTCCTGTAAAACGACCATTTTCTTTTTTCTTTTTTTTGTTCGTGATGTAATTGTGGTAATGCCAGTTTTAACATTTTTATCTACCATTATCACTGTTACTATATTGTATTTCATGCGTAATTGGCTTTATTAATCATTTTATTCATTAACATTATCATTACCACTGATATCATTATCATTATTATTATCCATTATATTATATACAATTATCTATCATTATTAATTACTGTTATTACTCATTATCATTACTATTATCATTGTTATTATAAATCATATAATCAATATTATCATTATCATTATCATCATCTTTATTAACATTATTATTAGTAGTAGTAGTATTATCATTATCATTATTGCCGTTTGTGTTATTATCATTATTATATTACTACTTCATTGATATTTTATCATGACCAAAATCATTATTGTTGTCATGTTTCATTACTATTTTGTTATTATTATTGTTATTATTATTATTATCATATATTATCATTATTATCATTGTTATATTTGTTTTATTATTATTTATTGTCATTAATTAATCATTATTATCATTATCATTATTATTATTATTATTATTATTATTATTATTGTCATTTTTATCATTATCGTTATTATCATTATCATTATTATCATTATCATTATCATTATTATTATCATTATCATTATCATTATGATCATTATTATCATTACTACTATTACCATAATTATTATCATAATTTTAATTTTGTCATTATTATCATTATTATCATTATCCTTATCTGTATCTTTACCATTATAATAATGATTTCTACTACTCTTGTTATCATCACCATTATTAACATTATTATCATTATTATAATTATTTTCCTAATTTTCATCATATGCTTTATTGTCATTATCATTATCATTATCTATCACTGCCATTATCATTGATTTTATTATCATTATCATTATTGTTACTATCATATTACTATTATTATCACTTTCATCATTATAATCATATTTGTTTTATCATCATTATCATAATTTTTGTTTTTATTTTCATTATTGATATTATCATCACTATTATTGTTGTTATTATTATTATCATTATTTTTATCCTCATTATCCCTACTACTATTATTATCATTATCATAATCATTATCATTATTATTACCATCACTGTTGTTATTGATGATATTTCTTAAAGTCATGGTCATTATCATTATCATTATCATCATTGTTAGTAGTAGTCGTATTATCATCATCATCATTATCACTATCATTATCTTTGTTATCATAACTATTTTCATCATTGCTGTTATCATGATTATTACTATCATTATGATTATTGTCATGGATATTACTGTAATTGATGCTGTTGTTATCGTCATTATCATCATTATTATATTATACTAATTTATAATGAAATATCTGTTGTATAGAGAGAAAACAAGACAATGAAAAGAAAAATATGAACTTGAGATACATGTTCACAATTGTTCACACACACAGTGACCTCCCATCCCCACCATTCATTTGCACACACACACACACACACACACACACACAGACACACACACACACACACACACACACACACACACACACACACACACACACAGAGAGAGAGAGAGAGAGAGAGAGAGAGAGAGAGAAGAGAGAGAGAGAGAGAGAGAGAGAGAGAGAGAGAGAGAGAGAGAGAGAGAGAGAATGTTTGTGTTTGTATGTATGTATGTATGTAGTTAAATATATACATATCCACACACACACACACACACACGCACAAACAAACACACACACAAACAAACAAACAAACACAAACAAACAAACACACACCCACGCACTTTCCATCCGCATACTTGATCTATCAAGATTAATTAGATAAATCCTGCAATTAAACAAAAATCTCTGGATCTCCAAAGATTAATGAACAACTATCACTTACGGAGTCTTAATTATTTCTATGCTAATGAGAGAGAAAGTCATTATTGAGTGGGTAGTGAATGCCTAATCAATGGAAATTATTATCATTTTACTTTGGTTATTATTTGTGCAATATCAACTTTATATAATCTTTAATGGGATTGTATGTTTGTTTGTTTGTGTTATCATTCTTTTTATTGTTGTTTTTCCTGTTTTTTTTTATTCGTGGATTTTTCCATTTACTTTTATTATTTTATGTTTTCATTTTTTTTCTAAGAAAGGAAAGTAAAAGATTTGATATATATGAAATTTCAGATAGAATCGCACACGTACACACGAAAGAATTATGAAAGCACACACACACATACACACACACACACGCACACACACACGCGCGCGCGCGTTCATATACTCTCTTTTTATCATATCAATAAAAAAAAGAAAACAAAGCTTCTAACTATCCCCAACACCGTAACAAACAATTACAACAACACCATTAACAAACAATATAAACACCCCCCCCCCATAAAAAAACGAAAAAAAAACGAAACACTGATGTATGAATAAACGACCCCCCCCCAAAAAAAAAAAAAAAAAAAAAAAAAACAACACGAAAAAAAAAACGAAAAAAAAATACTGATATATCCAAAAAAAAACAAAAAAAAAACGAACACTGATGTATGGAATAAACGACCTCCCCCCCAAAAAAAAAAAAAAAACACGAAAAAACAAACAAACAAACACTGATGTATGAATAACAAAAATGACATCACATTCCGAGAGGCAACGGAATGTCAAGGAAAGAAGGAGTCCACAACATTTAATGGTCTGTTGCTGTCTCTGTCTCGGGCTCGGACTTTGCTGTGGTTTTGCGCTGTGGTTGAGGTCAGAGGGGAGAGGAGAGAGGGAGGGGAAGGGAGGGAGGAGAGGGGCGGGAAGGAAGGGGAAGGAAGGGAGGGAAAGGCAGGGGAGGGTTAGGGGGAGAGAGGGGAGGAGAGGAGGGGAGAGGGGGAGGAGGGAGGGGTAAGGGGAGGAGAGGGTAAGGGAGAGGGGAGGAGAAGGGGAGAAGGGGAGGTGAGGGAGAGGAGGAGGGAGGAGGGGAAGGAGAAGGAGAGGGAGAGGGGAGGAGAAGGAGAGAAGAGGGGAGGAGAGGGGAGGGGAGGACGGGGGAGGGGAGAGGGGAGGAGACGGCCGCGGAGGGGGTAGAGGGGAGGAGACGGTGAGGGAGGAGAAGCGAGGATATTTTAATTTTCCTCTTTTCTCTTGTCTATTCTCTGGATTCTTTACTTTCTGTTTTTCTTATTTTGTGCTTTATCTTGGTCCTCCTATTTATTTTCTTCTTGGTTTGTCTGTGCCTCGCTCCCTTTCCTTTCTCCTGTTCCTTCTTTTCGATGAGGCTTTCCTTTCTCTCTTTCTCTTTCTAACGTGTCTACACTTCTTCTATTTGCCCTTTGTATTTCTCACCTTTTTCCTTGTTCGTTCCTACAGGCTCTCTCTTCTTCCTTTCCTCCCTCCTCTTCTTCCTCTCTTACGCTCCTCCTCTTCTTTCCTTTTCCTCCCTTTCTTTTTTCCCTTTTTTTTTTTTTCCCCGAGACCTGGTTCGTTCCTCCCTCCTCTTCTTTTTTGCTCCCTCCTCCTCCTCCCCCTCTTCTTTTCCTGCAGAGTGCCTCCTCTTCTTCCTTTTCAACTCCTCCTCCTTCTTTCTTCCTTTTGCCTCCATTCCTCCCCTGGTCTCCTCATGTAATCACCCCCTCATCATTTCATCTTCAGGTCATTCAACCATCACCCTGGTAGTGGAGGAGGGGTCAAGGGGGAATGAGGGGAGGAGTAGAGGCAGTAGAGATGTTAGAGTAAGAGGGAAAGAGGCAGGAGGGATGGGGTGGAGAGAAGGAGGAGGGAGGGGAAACGGAGGTGATGTAATGAGACAAGGGAGAATAATAGAGGAAGAGAAGAGAGAGAGAGGAGGAGGCGAATGTGGAAGAAAGGAGAAAGGCGTATGTATAGAGAGAAAAAAGAGAAGAGAGAAGGAGAGGGATAGAGGAGGAGAAAAGGAAGAGGATACACTGAGAACGGAGGAGAGAGAGGAGGGGAAGGAAGGAGAATTATGAAAGGGAGAGGAAGAGAGGAGATGGAGAGAGGGAGGAATGAGAATGAGGGAAGGCGAAAAGGAGAGGAAAAAGAACGAAAGTAAAGAGGAGGAAGGGAGAAAATAATGATTAATATAATGAAAAAAATGACTACTGCAACAACATTCTCCTCTTTATCAATGTCAACATCAAAAACAATAATGAATTAGCTACTATACCTACTGCTTCCACTGCAACTGCAAATAATAATGATAATGATAATGATAATAACAATGATAGTAGAAATGAAAAATGATAATGATGATAATGATAGTCATAATCATGATAATGATGATAGTAATGATGATAATGACAATGGTGATAAGGATAATGATTATCAAAATAACAATGATAATGAAATTGATAATAGAAATAGCGATAAAAATACTGATAATGATAACGACATTATTGATAATAATTGCAATAAAGGAGTTAATGATGATAATAATTGGTAATTAATAACGCATGATTCTTATATTTGATGTATAATAAATTAATATCAGATCATACTACCTATATCGAACGCTATCATTAATTGTCATTGAGTCCATCAGCTAACAAACAATCACAAAGTAAAAACTAATGAATTTAAAAGAAGATTAATAGGCCTGATAAACAATTTAAATCTACAGTACTCTAATTGTTTCATGGTTATGTTACATAAGTGATTAATATATAGAATGATAATGAAAAATCAACATAATTAATTGATGATATATGATGGCTGAATAATACCCAATACCTACAACAATCCAACACACCCAACATACAACTATAACGACAATGAAGAACATAACCAACGAAAAAATACAAACAGAGCTCTCAATAACAAGCAACAACAATACAACACACAAACAAACAACACTAATGCAACAACAAAAACCAAAGAATTAAACGAGACAAAAACCAGAAATAACAAAAAGAAGCTAAAAAACAAAAAAACAAAGGATCAATAATAATAATAAAAAATAAATCGGCCTCTCGAAGACTGGTCCAACATCTCCTACGTACCGAATCAAAAGCTTTCTCACCTGTATAGAATAACAAGCAACAATAACAAAACAAAAGAAGAAACAAAAAACAAGAGAAAAATAATCAAAAAAATAGAAAAGAAAAGAGCAAAAAGAAAATAGAGATAAACCAAAAAATAACAAAAAGGAAGCTAAAAAACAGTAAAATAAAACATGAACAGAGATCGTAGAAAATTATCTTTACACCCCTCGTCTTCGACCCAGCTGCTCGTTCTAAGCTAAAGTCAGAAATAACAAGCAACAGCATACTAACAAATACAACACACAAACAAAAACCAACAAAAAATAACCAACGAAAAATAAATAATAAAACAGAAATAACAACAACAACAAAACAAGAAGATAACCAAAGCAAAAAGAAATAAACCAAAAATACCAAAAAGAAGCACGATAAAAAACAGAAATAAAACGAGACAGAGATCGAGAATATTATCCACCCAGCGCCTCTCCGACAGCCGCTTTTCCGTACGAAGCTAATGTACCAAATAACAAGAACTAATCAACAAAAAAAAAATAAGAAAGAAAAAACAATTAAACCACGAAACTGTAACTAATACAAAAAGTACTCTCATCATATCTTCAATCGTGCACAAATACTCTCTAAACACAACTCTACTATTAACCAAAAAAAAACCAAAAACAATCAAATCACTCTCTCTAGCACCAACAACATCTACACTTACTCTCTCTCTCTACATTCTCGTGACTCTCTATCTCTGCCTTCTCTCTTCTCTCCTTCTTTTACTCACATCATGCCTCTCTCTCGTCTTTCCTCTCTCCCTCTCTCCCCACGAATGCTCGTTCCTCTATCTCAAGATGAGTGATCGTCGTCAATCTCGGGAAATTTCTGAGAACGACTCCATACTCCGGTCATTGGCTGCCAGGTTCGTCGTCCTTAAGCCTTGCGTATCCTGGTACCCTGAGGTTACGTGAGCCCTGCTTAATGTACTGTCTCACATCATACCGGTGAGCGAAGTACTCTCTACATATCTGTGTTCTTGGGTGTGCGTGCTCTCTCTCTCTACTCTCTCTTCTCCTTCTCTTTTCCTTCCAATCTCTCTCTCTCGTCTANGGGAGGGGAGGAGTAGGGAGAGAGGAAGAGGGTGAGGAAGGGGAGGGTAAGGGTGTTGAAGGGGGTGGAGGGAGTAGAGATGTGAGGAGGGGGGAAGAGAGCAGATGGCTGAGGATGGGGGTGAGAGAAGGAGGAGGGAGGGGAAACGGAGGTGATTGTAATGAGAAGAAGGAGAATAAGAGAGGGAAAGAAAAGAGAAAGAGAGAGGAGGAGGAATGTTGAAGAAGGAAAAGCGTATGTATGAGAAGAAAAAGAGAAGAGAGAAGGGGAGAGGATAGGAGGAGGAGAAAGGGAGAGGACATGAGAGGGAGGAGAGAGAGGAGGGGGAAGGAAGGAGAATTATGAATAGGGAGGAGGAGAGGAGGAGATGGAGAGAGGGAAGGAATGAGAATGAGGGAAGGCGAAAGGAGAGGAAAAAGAGACGAAAGTTAGGAGAGGGAGGAAGGGAGAAAATAATGATTAATATAATGACAAAAATGACTAATGCAAACAAACATTCTCCCTCTTTATCAATGTCACAATCAAAAACAATAATGAATTAGCTACTATAACAACTGCTTCCACTACAACTGCAAATAACAATGATTATGATAATGATAATGATATAACAATGATAGTAGAAATGGAAAAATGATAATGTGATGATAATGATATCATAATCATGATAAATGATGATAGTAAATGATATATGACAATGTGATAAGGGATAATGATTATCAAAATAACAATGATAATGAAATTGATAATACAATTGCAATAAAGTACTGATAATGAAAACGACATTATTGATAATAATTGCAATAAAGAGTAATGATGATAATAATGGTAATAATAACGATGATTCTTATATTGATGTTAATAATGATAACAATAACGATCATAATGAGAACAACAACAATAAATATGATTAAGATGATAACAATAAAAAGTATAATGATGTTATGTATAAGGATAATATGATTTAATGGAAAAATCAACAATAATGATTGATAATGATGCTAATACAATACTACAACAATAACAGCAACAGCAACAACAACAAAAAACGACAAGAAAATAAACCAACAAAAAAAAACAGAAATAACAAGCAACAATAACAACAACAACAAACAAACAAAAAATAACAAAGACAAAAAAAGAGACAAACCAGAAATAACAAAAAGAAGCTAAAAAAAAAAAAATAAATAAATAAATTAAATTAAAATAAAGCAGAAAAAAATTCGAGACACAGATCGAGAAAATATTTCATTCCAAGTCCTCTCGATAGCTGGCACGTACGAAGCTAAGTAGAAATAACAAGCAGCAATAACAACAACAACAACAAAAAACAAACAAAAACAACAAGAAATAACCAAAGAAAAGAAAACAAAGCAGAAATAACAAGCAACATAACAACCAAAAAAAAACAAAAAACAACAAAATAACCAACGAAAAAGATCAAGTAGAAATAACAAGCAACAATAAACAACAAACAACAAAACAAGAAAAATAACCAAAGAAAAAAAGAAATAAACCAAAAATACAAAAAAAAAAATAAATAAAAATAAATCGAGACAGAAAATCGAGAAATTTCACCCGGCGCCTCTCGACACCCGCCTTACCGAAGCCATAGTAGAAATAACAAGCAAACAATAAAAAAATAAAAAAAACGATAACCAACGAAAAATAACAAAAAAAAGAGAGAAAAAAAAAAACACACAATAACCAACGAAAAAAAACAACAACACAGAAATAACAAGCAACAACCAACAACAACAATCTCGACAGCTGCCGTACCGAAGCCTCCAGCGCTCGCCCCCCCCCCCCCCCCAGAGGTCGTCCATCTCAGAAGTGATCGTCGTCGGGAATTCGAGAACGACTCCATACTCGGTATTGGCTGCAGGTGGTACTAAGCCTTGGGTATCCTGGGTACCCTGGGTACGTGACCTGCTAAGTACTGTACCATACGGACGGGAGGAAGAGGGTACAATGTTTGGGTGGAGAGGAGTGGGAGAAGGGAGACGGCAGGGAGAGGGAGAGGGAGAGGGGAGGATGAGAGGGAGATGGAGAAGAGGAGTGGGAGGGGAGAAGAGGGAGAAAGAGAGGGAGTGGGAGAAGGAGAGGGATGGAGGAGAGGAGAGGGATGAGAGAGGGAGGGAGAGAGGGGAGAGAGAGGGAGGGAGAGGAGCGATGGAGAAAGAGAGGAGAGGGAAGAGGGAGAAGGATGGAGAAAGAGAGGGAGAGGGGAGTGGAAAGGGAGAGGAGTGGGAGAGCTGTGGAGAAAGAGGAGAGAGTGGGGGTTAAGAGAAAGAGAAGGAGGACAGACGTATAGACAGATAATAGATAGAAATGGATAGATAGATAGAAAGAAAGGGGGGAGAGAGAAAGAAAGAAAGGGAAGGGAAGATAGATATAAAGAAAGAAGAGAGGGAAAAGGGGGAAAGCAAAAAAAAGAAAGAGAAAAGAAAGAGAGAGAGAGAGAGTCAGCAGAAGACAAGAGAGAGAGAGAGAGAGAGAGAGAAAGACGACGAGTGAAGAGAGAGAAATCACCCAATGTAACTATAATAATTCCTTCGTTGATAGATCTGAAAAGACATCCCCATTTATCTATTATTTATATATCTATTTACCTATTATCAATTAATTTATCTATTTTAGAGAGAGAGAGAAACGCGTCAATAAAGTCGAAATCTCTATTATTCTTTCATATATAAAAGATCGTTATTGATGATAGCAATGACTGCAATGTTAGCAATGATAACGTTCAATGATAATAAAAAATAATAATATAAATAATAGTAATGATAATAATTAATTAATAGTAATAATAATGATTAATAATTAATAAAATAATAAAATAATGATAATAATAATAATAATAATAATAATAATGATAATGATTAATAATAATAATATAATGATAATAATAATAATAATAATATGATAATATGATAATGATAATAATGATAATAATATAATAAATTAATAATAATAATAATTAATTAATGATAATATATAATAATAATAATAATATGATAATGTAAAAATGTTAATAATAATAATAATGATGATGATAATACTAATGATAATAGTGATGATAGTAATGATAACAATAACAACAACAATGATGATAATGATAACAGTAATAGTAATATAATTGTTATTAATGATTATTAATGATAATAATAATAATAAATGTGAATAATAATACTGATGAATATTGCAATAATAAAGTAATAAAAATTGATGATGATGATGATGGTAAAATTAACAATGCTAATAATAATGGTAACAGTAATAATAATAATTCATGTACTATCAATAATGATGTTCAATAAGTATAAATGGTGATGATTATTGTTATTGTTACCACTATTATCATTTATCATTATCATCATTATTATCATTGCTACAGTCATCATTCTCTTATAATATTATATTATCATTATGATCATTATCATCATCATCATCATCCTTATCATCATTATTATCATTGATATCATGATCATTATTGACAAAAACAATAATAATGCGACCCCACTTCAAACGACCTTATACCTACGACCTAAATATATTTGAAAACGCCCCTTGCACGAAGAACCAAGGGGGGAGGAGGGGGGGGTAGTAATCCCTCACGGCTTAAGAGGGTCTCGACCATCCTAGTCCACGGAGCCACTGAGCAAACCCTCAATAGCAGCGGCACTAGAACTAGCAATGTTAACTAGCACTTCCCCTGCAACCGATCTGTGAAACGGAAAGAAATCGTGGAAATCTGAATACGCTTTAGACCTTTGGTCCGAGTGACCTGGGTACAGATTGACCTTGGGTACACGTGCCCTCTGGGGGGGTGGTGGGGGGTGGGGGGGATGTGAGGGAAGGAGGGGGGGGTCGGGGAGAGAAAGGGACGTAATAAGGGCAAATAAGGGCATGAGGTTGGGGGGGGGGGAGGTGTTGTTGGTGGGGATAAGGAGAGGAGCGGGGGGTTGCGGGGGGGGGAAGGGGGGGAGGAGGGAGGGGGTTGAGGGTGTAGGGAAAGTTCGTTGGGTGAAGGCAAGTAGTGTGAGGGTAGGTTATTGGGGCATGTTGGTCTTGGGCAGTCTATTGGGTCTGGCGAGTGAGGCAGGTTATTGGGGTCTGAGGAGTGAGGGCAATGGCTGGGGAAGGTTTATTGGGGTTCTGCAGGAGTTGAGGGCAGTGGTGGGCAGGTTATTGGCGGTCTGACGCAGTGAGCGGCAGTGTGGGTAGGGTGAGGTTATTGGGGTCTGATGAGTGCAGGGCAGGTCTGGTGGGGCAGCGTTATTGGGCCGTCTGACGAGTGAAGGCAGGTAGGTGGGGGCAGGTTGATTGGGGTCTGACGAGTGAGCAGCAAGGTGCGTTGGGGCAGCGTTATTGGGGTCTGACGATGTGAAGGCATAGGGTGGTGGGGGCAGGTTATTGGGTTCTGACGAGTGAGGGCAGGCTGGTTAGGGCAGGCGTTATTTGCGCGTCTGAGGAGTGAGGGCAGGTGGGGGGGCAGGTTATTGGGGTCTGAGAGTGAGGCAGGTGGTTGGAGGCAGGTTTATTGGGCGTCTGAGGAGTGAGGGCATGTGGTGGGGCAGGTATATTGGGGTCTGACGAGATGAGGGCAGGTGGTGGGGCAGGCTTATTGAGGTCTCGAGGACGTTGAGGGCAGGTGGTGGGCGGCAGGTTATTTGGGTCTGAGGAGGAAAGGGCAGGTGGTGGGGGGCAGGTTATTGGGGTCTGAGGAGTGAGCGGCGAGGTGGTTGGGGGGACAGTTATTGGGTCTCTGGGAGTGAGGGGCATGGTGGTGGGGGCAGCTGTTATTGGGTCTTGAGGAGTTGAGGGCATGTGGTGCGGGCAGTTATTTGGCTCTGAGAGTGAGGCAGGTGGTGGGGGGCAGGTTATTGCGGCGTCTGACGAGTTATGAGGGCAGGTGGTGGGGGGGGGGGGCAAGGGGGTTTTATTGGGGGTCTGAGGAGTAGCGGCAGGTGGTGGGCGGCAAGGTTATTGGGCGTCTGAGGAGTGAGGGCAGGTGGTTGGGGCAGTATTGGGCGTCTGCAGGAGTGAGGGCAGGCTGGTGGGCGGCAGGTTATTGGTCGTGCTCTGAACGAGTTGAGGCAGGTGGGGTGGGGGGCAGGTTATTGGGGTCTGACGAAGTGAGAGGCAAGGTGGTGGGGCAGTTAGTGGGTCTGAGGAGTGAGGGCAATTGGTGCGGGGCAGGGGGTTATTGGGTCTGACGCGAAAGTGAGGGCAGGTGCGTGAGGGCTAGGTTATTGGGGTCTGAGCAGTGTGAAAGCAGGTGCGTTGGGGAAGGTTATTGGGTCTGCGAGTCGAGGGCAGGTGGTGGGGGCAGGTTTATTGCGGGTTCGGCGCATTAAAACAGCGAGTTGTGGGAAGGTTTGGGTTTCTTGCGTGAGTGAAGGGCACGTGGTTTAGGCAGCGTTATTGGGGGTCGTCTGAAGAGTGAGGAAGGTTATTGCGGGTCTGCATGAGTGAAAGCCAGGTTGATGGGGCAGGTTATTGGGGTTTGGTGCGAGTGAACGGGCAGATGGTTGGGCAGGTTATTGGGGTCTGGCGACGTGGAGGGCAGGATGCGTTTGGGCGGGCTTATTGGGGTTCTGGCGAGTGAGGGCAGGTTGTTGGGGCAGTGGTATATTGCGGGTCTGACGATGAGACAGATGGTGGACCGGGCCAGGTTATTGGCGGTCTGCACGAGTGAGCGAAAGATGGTTGGGCAAGTTATGGGCGGTCTGGCGAGTGAGACAGATGGTTGGCCGCACGGTTTATTGCGGCGGCTCTGGGCGAGTGAAGGTAATGGTGGGGCAGGTGATTGCGGGTCTGACGAGTGAGGTACAGATGGTTGGGGCAGGTTATTGGTCCTGGCGAGTGAATGTAGATGGGGCAGGTTATTGGGGTTCTGACGAGTGAGGCACAGATGGTTTGGGGCAGGTTATTTGGGCGTCTGCGCAGTGAGTAGATTGAGTGGGGGCAGCGTTATTGGGTCTGACGATGACGGACAGGTGGTGAGGGCAGGGTTATTGGGTACGATGCAGTGCAAGACAGGTGGTGGGGAAGATTTATTGGCGGTTTCTGAAAGTGAGGACAGTGGATGGGGGAAGGTTATTGGGGTCTGGGTTGAGTGAGGGCAGGTTTTGATGGGGTATGGTTATTGGTCTTGGTGTAGTGAGGGGCAGGATGGGTATGGTTATTGGCGGTCTGAGTGAGTGAGGCGCGCGTAGTGAGGCAGGTTTATTGGCGGTCTGTGTGAGTGACGGCAGATGGTTGCGGGGATTGTTAAATTGGGGTCTGATTGAGTGGAGCGGCAGGTGCAGCTGGGGCAGGTTATTTGGGGATCCTGAGGAGTTGAAGGCAGCACTGTGTGCGTGGGCCAGGTTATTGGCGGTCTGTGCGAGTGAAGGCAGATATTGGGGGCAGGTTATTGGGGTCTGGCGCTAAGTGAGGCCAGGTTGGTTGGGGCGGTTAAATTAGGTCTGACGAGTGAGGGGCAGGTGCCGTTGGGGCAGGTTATTGGGTCTATGATAGTGAGAGGATATGTGGGGCAGGGTTATTGGGGTCTGACGAGTGAGAGCAGATGTGTGGCGCAGCGGTTATCTGGGGTCTTGGCGATGTGAAGCAGGTGGTCGGGAAGAGTTATGGCGTCTGGCGAGTGAGGCAGGTGGTGGGGCAGGTTATTGGGGTCAGTCGAGTGGCGGCAGGTGGTAGGGCAGGTTATTGGCGGTCTGAGGAGTGGCAAAGCGCAAATGCGTGGGGACAGTTATTGCGGTGTCTGGACGAGTGATGGCAGTGCGTTGGGAAGGTTATTGGGGATCTGGCGAGTGGGCGGAGGTGGTAGGGGCAGTTATTGGGGCCCTGGCGAGTGGCACGGCAGGTGAGGGCAGGTTATGGGGGTCTAAAGATCGTGAGAGGAGATTGTGGGCAGCAGGTTATTGGGTCTGGCGAGTGAGGCAGGTGGTTCTGGGGCAGAAGGTTATTGGGTCTGATGAGCTGAGAGGATATTGTGGGGGCAGGTTATGGTCTGACGAGTTGAGAGCAGATGGTGTGGCAGTTATTCGGGGTCTGCGAGTGAGGGGCAGACGTGCGTTGGGAAGTTATTGGGGTTCTGGCGAGTGATGGCAAGGTGGTGGCGGGCAGGTTATTGGGTCTGACGGAGGATGCAGGTGGCTGGGAGGCAAGTTATCTGGGGTCTGGCGTAGGTGAGGGCAGTTGGTGGGAAGGTTATTGGGTCTGACGAGTGAGGGCAGGTGGGGGGCAGGTTATTGGGGTCTGATGAGTGAGACAAGGTGGTTGCAGGTTATTGGGTCTGGCGAGTGAAGGCAGATGATGGGCTGTTATTGGGGTCTGATGAGTGAAGGAGATGGTGGGGCAGTTATTGGGGTCTGGCGAGTGAAAGCAGATGTTGGGGCAGGTTTATGGGGTCTGACGAGTGAGGGCAGTGGTTGGGGCTGGTTATTGTGGTGTCTGATGAGTGAAGGGCAGATGGTGGGCAGGTTATTGGGGTTATGGCGAGTGAGGGCAGGTGGTGGGGGCAGGTTATTGGGGTCTGAGGAGTGAAAGCAGATGTTGGGGCAGGTTATGGGGTCTGGTGAGTGAGGGCAGGTGGTGGGGGCTGGTTATTGGGTCCTGAGAGTGAAGGCAGATGGTTGGGGCAGGTTATTGGGTCTGGCGAGGTGCAGGGTAGGTGGTTGGGCAGGTTATTGGGGTCTGACGAGTGAGGGCAGGTGGTGGGGCAGGTTATTGGGGTCTGGCGAGTGAGGGAAGGTATTTGGGGCAGGTTATTGGGGTCTGATGAGTGAAGGCAGGTGGTTGGGGCAGGTTATTGGGGTCTGGTTATTGGGGTCTGGCGAGTGAAAGGCAGGTGGTTGGGGAAGGTTATTGGGGTCTGGCGAGTGAAGGCAGGTGTGGGGAAGGTTATTGGGGTCTGACGAGTGAAGCAGGTGGTGGGGGCAGGTTATTGGGTCTGACGAGTGAGGCAGGGTGGTTGGGGCAGGTTATTGGGGTCTCTGACGACGTGAGGGAAGGTGTGGGGGGCAGGTTACTGGGGTCTGGCGATTGAGGGAAAGTATTTGGGGAAGGGTATTGGGGTCTGACGAGGAAGGCAGGTGATTGGGGGCAGGTTAGGTCTGACGAGTGTGGCAGTGGTTTGGCGGCTAGGTTATTGGGGTCTTGATAAGTGAGAGGAGATTGTGGGGCAGGTTACTGGGGTCTGAGGTGTGAGAGCAGATGGTGGGGCAGGTTATTGGGGGTCTGACGAGTGAGGGCAGGTGTTGGGCAGGTTATTGGGGCTGATAAGTGAGAGGAGATTGTGGGGCAGGTTACTGGGGTCTGAGTGTGAGAGCAGATGGTGGGGCAGGTTATTGGGGTCTGACGAGTGTGGGCAGGTGGTTGGGGCAGGTTTCTGGGGTCTGGCGATTGAGAGGAAAGTATTTGGGGAAGGTTATTGGGGTCTGCACGAGTGAAGGCAGGTGGTGGGGCAGGTTATTGGGGTCTGACCGAGTTGAGGGCAGGTGTGGGGGCAGGTTACTGGGTCTGGTGAGTGAAGGCAGATGGTTGGGGCAGCGTTATTGGGGTCTGCGAGTGAGGGCAGGTGGTTGGGGCAGGTTATTGGGGTCTGGCGAGTGAAGCAAATGTTGTGGCAGTTATTGGGTCTGAGAGTGAGGCAGTTGGGCAGGTTATTGGGTTCTGCGTGAGTGAGGCAGTGCGTTGGGGGGTCTATGTGAGTGAGGGCAGGTGGTGGGGCAGGTATTGGTCTGAGGAGTGAGGGCAGGTGGTGGGGCAGGATATTGGGGTCTGGCGAGTGAGGGCAGATGGTTAGGGCAGGTTAATGGGCCGTCTGAGCGAGTGAAGGCAGGTGGCTGGGGGCAGGTTAT
>NW_020869612.1:1200498-1208142 GCF_003789085.1 Penaeus vannamei | reverse complement strand
GGGGCACACCGGGGGACCCCTCGGATGCCCCGCGTTATCTGACGACGGGGAATCGTTCTGCTTACGCGTCGCAGAGAGGCACATTTCTCAAGATCTTGCGGGAATGGGAAGGCGAGAATTTGCTGTTGGCGTGGAGGGAAAAAAGATGAAGGGAGGGAGAAGGAGAGAGGGGGAGGGACAGAGAAAGCAGGGGAGAGGGGGAGGGAGAGAGGGAGAACGAGAGAAGGATGGGAGGAGGGAGAAGGAGAGAGGGGGAGGGACAGAGGAAGAAAGGGAGAGAGGGAGAAGGAGGGAAGGAAGGGAAGGGAGGAGGGAGAAGGAGAGAGGGGAGGACAGAGGAAGAAGGGGAGAGGGGAGGGACAGAGGAAGAAGAGGAGAGGGAGAAGGAGGGAAGGGAAGGAAAGGGAAGAGGGAGAAGGAGAGAGGGAGGGACAGATTAAGAAGGGAGAGAGGAGAACGAGAGAAGGGAAGGGAGGAGGGAGAACGAGAGAGGGGGAGGACGGAAAGAAGGAGAGAGAGGGAAAGAGGATGAACGGAGGGAGAAAGAGGACAGAGAGGAGGCCGTTCCCCAGTAGAGAGTGTTGTTTTATCCACGGTTCTTACACCCCAAGACCTGGAGAAAGGCGTTGGAGGGATTAAGGAGAGGAAGGGAGAAGATAATCCACATTAGGGGAGTGGAGAGGAGGCAGAGAGAGGAGAGAAAGTTTCGAGGGCGCAGCGGTGGAGATGGAGCGTAACTTCCTTTTTTTTAAGCGGGTTAAAGTTTTTTCATCAAGAGAGTGCGATGTTTTTTTTTTTTTTTTTTTTTTTTTTTTTTTTTTTTGGGGGGGGGGGTAAAAGAAAAAGAAATACTGTGTGACGGTCGTTCTAATATATGCGAAAACTAGAGGGTTTATTTAGTTTTTGTAATTTTCTTCGAAATACTGTATATAGGTCTTCCTTCGGTTTATTTTATTTATTATTATATATTTTTTTCTAGTTTCTCGTATTTTTGTTTATTTTCTGTTGTTCTCAGTTTTTTGTTATTTCTAGTTTTTATTTTCTCTTCATATAGACAGACTGTTCTCTTTCCTGTCTCTTCCTTTAGCATTTTCTCGCTCTCCTCCTTTTCACGCACTATTTGCCTTGACCGCATATCGCAGTGCATGCCAGTCACTGCAGTTGCAGGGCTGGAAAATCAAGTGTTTTCAAAAACTGGATGTTGGGCAATAATGTTGGCTGAGGGAAGGAGAGAGAGAGGAGGGAGGGAGGGGGAGGGGAGGGGGGATGAAGGATTGAAGAGGAAAGAGGCAGGCAGATAACCTGAAGGGCAGAAGCAAGAGAGAGGAATCAAACAGGCAGACTAAGATTACAGCAGTCGGGCGAGGAGGGAAGGTTCTTGGATTGCACGGGTTCCTTGCTCACAGGATGCTACGGATTGCCCGTTTTTGCCCAGCACTGCAAGGGGAGGGGGTGGAGGGGGTGAGGCTCGTGTCGGTTGTTGACATGTGTTTACGCGCAAAAGGGCGACAGAGAGCGGCGAGATGGCTGTCATTGGGAAACGCGTCAGGCCTCTCTCGCTCTTCATTCCGTTATTAAGTGAGGGAGAGAGGGAGGGATCGGAAATGCGCTGTTCATTCTCGTTTCCACCGTTCCACCTGGAAAGTGAGTTGTGAGAGAGAGAGAGAGAGAGAGAGAGAGAGAGAGAGTGTGTGTGTGTGTGTGTGTGTGTGTGTGTGTGTGTGTGTGTGTGTGTGTGGTGTGTGTGTGTGTGTGTGTGTGTGTGTGTGTGTGTGTGTGTGTGTGGTGTGTGGGGGTGTGCGGGAGAGGTAGAGGAGTGATAGATTAAGAGAGAGAGTGTTTTTTGTGTGTGATTGGAATCGTTGAAGTTGATTGCCGAATCGCCGGCGGGGAACGATTAAAAATTTCTTTACCACCGATCCCAGTGTCGCATGACGCTCCAAAACGACAGAGACGACGCGCGCGCGAGTGCCGTTCCGCGCAGGGAGGTACTCGTCGAGGGTCGTTGTCCGATCTCTTTAATCTCTGCGTCTCCCTGTTTTCTCTCTCCGCGGCTGTCTTGTGTACGGGCGAGCGTGGGGGGGGGGGGGGGCAAGGAGGGGCAGTGGTTCCTCGCTTGATCTTCTATTTGTTTATTTGATTATTAGTTTTGGGTGATATCATCGTCGATTCTGCTGTTTTCGATATTGTTGTTAATATTATTATTATTTGTTGCTTGTCCTTATTGTTATTTTTGTTATTATTATTGTTGTTATTTTTTATTTTTTAGATTTTATTTTTTTTTCTATGTGTGTGCCTACATGCTGCCCAAAGGGAGCCTAGGTAAGACGCTCGTTTTCCCCTGAACTTTTTCCCATCTTTTCCGCTCTATTTCTTATTCATGATGCTCATTGTCCTCTTCCTCTGTTTCCTTTCTTTCCCGGATTTCATTTCCCCCTCCCCTCTCTCTCTCTCTCTCTCTCTCTCTCTCTCTCTCTCTCTCTCTCTCTCTCTCTCTCTCTCTCTCTCTCTCTCTCTCTCTCTCTCTCTCTCTCTCTCTCTCTCTCCTCTCTCTCTCTCTCTCTCTCTCTCTCTCTCTCTCTCTCTGCCGGTTCTTCACAGGCAGATGGCCCTCTCCTCCTATCTTCTCTATCGCAGTGACGGACGCTGCCAAAAGAGATGCATTAACGGCCATTTGATGACCCTTTTTGCCGATTAATTGTCGATAGCGGTGACTTAAGAGGTGAAAGTTGGCTTTTGGCGAAGGGGACGGGAAAGAAGGAAAGGGGAAAGGGAAAGGGAAAGAGAGAGGGACGAGGGGAGAGAGGAAAGGGCTAGGGACAGGGGCAGGAAGGAGACGGAGGTAAAGGGAGAGAGGAAAGAAAAGCAGACGGGAAGGACAGAGAGAAAGAGGGGTGGGGGAAAAGAATGGGAAGGAAGGGCAAGAAGGAGAAGGAGAAATGGAGTGGGAGAGTCGAGAGGGAGAAGGATGGCAGGGTTATGAAGGAGAATGAGGTTGCTAAGATTAAGGAGTGATGTGTTTGAAGTTGCTAAGATGACGTAGGGTATATAAGCGTAATAATGTCCCTAATTATCTTATTGATTTAATGTTCCTTCCTCTTCCTGGTGTCCCATTCCATCCTACTCCCTCCCACCATCCTCTCCCTTCCTCCTCATCCCTTCTTTCCTCTCTTCTTCAATTCTCTTCTCTCTTTTCCTCTCCTCCCTTTCCTTTCTGATCTCCTCTGCTCTGCTTTCGTCTCTTCTCCTTTCCTCTCCTCTCCTCTTCAGTTCTTTTTTCTCCTCAGTTCCCTTCTCTCCTCTTCATTTCTGTTCTCTTCCCTTCAGTTCTCTTTTCTTCTCCTCTTCAGTTCCCTTTACTCCTCTACATTTCTCTTCTCTTCTCTTCTCCTCACTTGCCCATTCTTCTCCCCCCCCCCCCCCCACGCCCCGAGGCAGACCCCGCGGGCGAGTCTCTCCGCGCGGATGGACTCCTCTGTGCCCCGGAGCCCTCGTTTTCTTTCCGCGGCCGGAGCTTTCTTTGATTTTTTCCTCTCTTCCTCGTCATGGTCTTTTGTTGTGTGAAGGAGGGAAGGAGAGAGGGAGAAAGAGTGGGTGAAATTGAGAGGGAGAGGGAGAGGGGGTAAGAGAGGGAAAGAGGAATGGATAGAAAGAGAGAAAGAAGGAAAGCAATTATGGTAGGAGTGCTGGGAGAGAGAGAGAGAGAGAGAGAGAGAGAGAGAGAGAGAGAGAGAGAGAGAGAGAGAGAGAGAGAGAGAGAGAGAGAGAGAGAGAGAGAGAGAGAGAGAGAGAGAGAGAGAGAGAGAGTGAGAGAGAGAGATGTGTGGTAGGAGTGATGGATAGAGAGAAAGAGAGAAAGAAAGAAAGAAAAATGGTAGGAGCGCTGGATATATCGAAGGATAGCGGATGTTTTGTCTGCGGGCGGACGGGTGGGTGGGCGTCGGGTCCGGTCCTTGTGTGGTCTTCCGGGAGAGGGAAAGGAAGAGATAGGGAGGGAGAGGGAACATAGGGGAGGGCTAGATAGGAGGAAGGAAGGAAATGGGAAAGGGAGGAGAGAAGACGAATGGAAAGAGAGGAAAAGAACGATGGGGAGGAATGAATGGAAATGTATGGACGGATACGCAGCGAATAGTAGATAGGAAAAGAAGGAAAGAAAGAGAGAGAAAGAAAAAGAACAGCTGTGAAGCGAAGATACATGCCGAGAAGAGCTGAAAGAAGAGAGGGAAAATGAAGGACGAGAAACAAAAGACGAGCGGCCAGGAGAGAGGATAAGATGACAAAGGGGCGAGAGAGAGAGAGAGAGAGAACACAAGGAACTGGAGTGCGAGGCGGAGGGGTCGACCTCGGTAGGGAGGGGGGGGCGGAGCACGTGCCGCTTTGAAAGTTTACTCTCAGGTGCGTGAGAGTGCTACCTGGGTTGATGCACGCACATGCACTTTCACACACACACGCTCACACACACACACACACACACACACACACACACACACACACACACACACACACACACACACACACACACACACACACACACATCACTCATGCAATCACTCAATGAGCACATTCATTCTCTCTCTCTCTCTCTCTCTCTCTCTCTCTCTCTCTCTCTCTCTCTCTCTCTCTCTCTCTCTCTCTCTCTCTCCTCTCTCTCTCTCTCTCTCTCTCTCTCTCTCTCTCTCTCTCCTCTCTCACACATACACATACACACACACACACACACACACACACACACACACACACACACACTCGCCTCCACCTCCACATCCACAGGTACGTACACACGCAAGCACAAACAATTATCGGTTTCTTGCCCTCGTTTTCAAAGTGACAACTAGTTCACAGAAATGAGCACGATGGATAACAATGGTGTATTATTGGCATTTCCCTCGCAGGTCGTCGTCATGCTGCGCACTTGATAGGCTTCGCTGTTGCTCAATAGACCACCTTGACACGGCGCTCGAATTTAGCGTAAAGCGTCACTCGTCATTTTGGTTCTTTACTTGCCTCGGTCTGTGTTTTCCCTGGTCCTTGGGGAAGACTTTGGGATGAATGATGTGCTTTTTTTTTCTTTTTTTTTTCTTTTTTCTTTTTTTAGTTGAGTGTCGTCCCCCTCCTCTTTTACATCCGTGTTCGTAAATAACAAACTTTGACTATAAATCGAGTTATAAACAAATGCAGGAAAGGGTTTATTGTTTTTGGTATTACTGGAAACTTTTTTTTTCTAGGATTAGCATATTTTGTGGTAGGGGGAGTAGTCGTCTTAGTATACAGTGCGAGAGATTCCAAAAGGCGTATGCAATTTATTGTGAAAGTTTGCAATTCCTGAGAGACTGTCGTAACTTAGTATCTCCCCTCCCCTTCTCTCTCTCTCTCGCTCTCGCTCTTTCTCTTTTTCTTTTTCTTTCTCCCTCTCCTGTCCCTTTCTTCCCTCCCANTCCTACTTGTTTTATTCCGAGAACGCGGCCGGATGTGAACGAGGCGCTAAGGAGATGAAGAATGGCCGTTCGCTCCTACTTGTTTATTCCGAGAAAAGAAGGAAAAGAGGAAGAGATAAAGAGAAGAAGAGAAAAAAAAGTTTATGTTCGCTATAAATAGTTCGCGTTCACAAAAGCCAAGGGGAATGATCTTGATACGCTTGGATATCTGAAGAATCTCAAGGCCCTATCACACTAGCACTTTTTCCGTCATTTTTTTGCGTTTCCGAATGAACTCCATATGAAAATCATGTAAACAAACATGGCGTATGGGAGTGAGGTCCCGGAATCACACGAACATTCTCATAGTATTTTAAAGAAATATGATGATCTATATTGTTTATACGAATGTTCTAAAATATTAGCTTATGTTTACATTCACTCAACCTATCTAATTTATTAATAGCACAAGATCAACACGGAATTAGCCAGAACGGAAAAACGTCGTAACCGTCTTTGTGGAAGAAAGCGGGAAGCCTCAAATTCAGACGAAACCCCAGAAATTGACGGAAAAAGTGCTAGTGTCATAGGGCCTCTAGTCTACGGACTAATTTTTTCTATCATTTTACATTTTTTCTGTTTACTTATATATCTGTATCTGTTTCTCCCTCTTTCTTGCAACCTCCCCTAATCTTCTGTCTCTTTCTCCTTTCTATCTCTGTCTTTTTCTTTTTCTCTTTCATTTTCGCTTCCTTCCTTTCTCTCTCTCTCCCTCCCTCACTCCCCTCTCTCTCTCATTCTTACACTCCATCTCTTTGTTTATTTATTTATTTTTTGTTTAATTGGACCCTTTTACTTATTTCATCTGACTGATGACATGGTGCCTATTTGTTTATGAATCAGGTTCCCATAACCGAAAAATATTATATTAATCTTACCCAACACTCCTCTTCAACAATACGCCTTAGAAAAATAAATTCACGACCAAAAATCATTCTCAAAAAAAAAAAAAAAAAAAAAACACACACAAACCACGCCTCATTGCCATCACATTGTCCCTCCATTCCCTTTCTTCCCTTATATATCAAATATCCCTTTTATTTCCCCTCTTCTTCCCCCCCTTCCTTTTTATAACGAAAAAAAAAAAAAACACAGACCGTGCCACTGTAACCTCCATCTTTTAAAGCGAAAATAATCCCTAGAATAGAACCCAGACCTCTGCTTTTTGTTTAATCAAGAGGCCGCTGGCAACCCTGACCCATATCATTGCCGTTCGCTCCAGATGACTTAATTAAGGCGGGCCGGCGATTTCAGGGGATTAAGCGAGAACAAACTTCAATTACAAGACGAGTTTATGTCTTTGGCTGACGATGGACTTACGGGCGGAGGGTGTGCGGGCGGAAGGAGGCCAGGGCAGGTAGTTGCCTTGTTTAGTTGTTTGTTTATTGTTTACTTGTTTGTGTTTGATGTTGTTTTTGTTTTGTGTTGTTTTACTTGTTTGTGTTTGATGTTGTTTACTTGTTTGTGTTTGATGTTGTTTACTTTTTTTGTGTTTAATGTTGTTTAATTGTTTGTGTTTAATGTTGTTTACTTGTTTGTGTTTAATGTTGTTTACTTGCTTGTGTTTATGCTTGTTTACTTTTTTGTGTTTAATGTTTATTTGTTTGTGTTTATGCTTGTTTATTTGTTTGTGCATTTGTCCTTTCCTTGTTTATTGGCTTACTTGCTTGTGTTTATGATGTTTGTTTATTTATTTGCTTGTACAATTGATGTTTATATATTTCCCCTTTTTTTATTTGTTTCCTGTTTATATGATGTTTCCTTGTTTATTTGTATACTTTCGTGTTTGATATTTTTTCCTTGTTTGTGTTCATGTTATTTCCTTGTTTATTTGTTTGAGTAGTTGATGTTTTTCCTCCCTTATTTGCTTATTTGTTAGTGTTTATGTATTTCCTTGTTTATTTGTTTACTTGTATGAGCATTTGATGTTGTTTCCTCCTTTAAGTTTATGAGGTTTCTTTCTATATTTGTTTGTTCATTTGTGAATATGGTGTTGTGGTTATCCTTGTTGTTTTTATTGTTTTTGAAGTTATTCAGTGTGTTATTGTTGTTATCATATGACACAGATACCTTGAACATCATACATTTTTATAATAATTTTTCACCGTCATTTTTATTTCTGTGATTGCTTTTAATTTTGTTTTAATTTTGTTATTGTCTCGTTACTGTT
>NW_020869612.1:1185498-1190498 GCF_003789085.1 Penaeus vannamei | reverse complement strand
TTGAGTGGCGTTAGCTGTGTGCTTGAGTGGGCGTTAACTGTGTGCTTGAATTGAGTGGGGCGTTAGCTGTGTGCTTGAGTGGGCGTTAGCTGTGTGCTTGAGTGTGGCGTTAGCTGTGTGCTTGAGTGGCGTTACCTGTGTGCTTGAGTGGGGCGTTAGCTGTGTGCTTGAGTGGGCGTTAGCTGTGTGCTGAGTGGGCGTTACCTTGTGTGCTTGAGTGGGCGTGTGTGCTTGAGCGTTGTGTGCTTGAGTGGGCCGTTACCTGTGTGCTTGAGTGGGCGTTACCTGTGTGCTTGAGTGGCGTTAGCTGTGGTGCTTGAGTGGGCGTTACCTGTGTGCTTGAGTGGGCGTTACTGTGAGTGGGCCTGTGTGCTTGAGTGGGCGTTAGCTGTGTGCTTGAGTGGGCGTTACCTGGTGTGTGGGCGTTACTGTGTGCTTGAGTGGGCGTTACTGTGTGCTTGAGTGGGCGTTAGCTGCTGAGTGTTACCTGTGTGCTTGAGTGGGCGTTAGCTGTGTGCTTGAGCGTTAGCTGTGTGCTTGAGTGGGCGTTAGCTGCTTGAAGCTTGTGTGCGGCGCTGTGTGCTTGAGTGGGCGTTAGCTGTGTGCTTGAGTGGGCGTTAGCTGTGGTGCTTGAGTGGGCGTTACCTGTGTGCTTGAGTGGGCGTTACCTGTGTGCTTGAGTGGGCGTTACCTGTGTGCTTGAGTGGGCGTTACCGTTAGCTGTGTGCTTGAGTGGGCGTTACCTGTGTGCTTGAGTGGGCGTTAGCTGTGTGCTTGAGTGGGCGTTACCTGTGTGCTTGAGTGGGCGTTACTGTGTGCTTGAGTGGGCGTTAGCTGTGTGCGAGTGGGCGTTACCTGTGTGCTTGAGTGGGCGTTACCTGTGTGCTTGAGTGGCGTTAGCTTGAGTGGGCGTACCTGTGTCTTGAGTGGGCGTTACTGTGTGCTTGAGTGGGCGTTACCTGTGTGCTTGTTAGCTTGTGGGCGTTACCTGTGTGCTTGAGTGGGCGTTACCTGTGTGCTTGAGTGGGCGTTAGCTGTGTGCTTGAGTGGGCGCTGTGTGCTTGAGTGGGCCGTTACCTGTGTGCTTGAGTGGGCGTTAGCTGTGTGCTTGAGTGGGCGTTACTGTGTGCTTGAGTGGGCGTTACCTGTGGTGCTTGAGTGGGCGTTAGCTGTGTGCTTGAGTTGGGCGTTACCTGTGTGCTTGAAGTGGGCGTTAGCTGTGTGCTTGAGTGGGCGTTACTGTGTGCTTGAGTGGGCGTTACCTGTGTGGCTTGAGTGGGCGTTAGCTGTGTGCTTGAGTGTTATGTTGTGCCGCCTGTGTGCTTGAGTGGGCGTTAGCTGTGTGCTTGAGTGGGCGTTACTGTGTGCTTGAGTGGCGTTAGCTGTGTGCTTGAGTGGGCGCTGTTGCTTGAGTGGCGTTAGCCTGTGTGCTTGAGTGGGCGTTAGCGTTAGCTGTGTGCTTGAGTGGCGTTACCTGTGTGCTTGAGTGGGGCGTTAGCTGTGTGCTTGAGTGGGCGTTAGCTGTGTGCTTGAGTGGGTAGCTGTGTGCTTGAGTGGGCGTTAGCTGTGTGCTTGAGTGGGCGTTAGCTGTGTGCTTGAGTGGGCGTTACTGTGTGCTTGAGTGGGCTAGTGTGTGCTTGAGTGGGCGCTGTGTTGCTTGAGTGGCGTTAGCTGTGTGCTTGAGTGGGCGTTAGCTGTGTGCTTGAGTGTTAGCTGTGTGGCTTGAGTGGGCGTTACTGTGTGCTTGAGTGGGCGTTAGCTGTGTGCTTGAGTGGGCGTTACTGTGTGCTTGAGTGGGCGTTACCTGTGTGCTTGAGTGGGCGTTAGCTGTGTGCTTGTGGCGTTAGCGTGTGTGCTTGAGTGGGTGTTACCTGTGTGCTTGAGTGGGCGTTAGCTGTGTGCTTGAGTGGGCGTTAGCTGTGGTGCTTGAGTGGCGTTAGCTGTGTGCTTGAGTGGGCGTTAGCTGTGTGCTTGAGTGGGCGTTAGCTGTGTGCTTGAGTGGGCGTTAGCTGTGTGCTTGAGTTGGGCGTTAGCTTGAGTGGGCGTTACCCTGAGTGAGCGTTAGCTGTTGCTTGAGTGGGCGTTACCTGTGTGCTTGAGTGGCGTTACCTGTGTGCTGAGTGGGCGTTACCTGTGTGCTTGAGTGGGCGTTACCTGCTTGAGTGGGCGTTACTGTGTGCTTGAGTGGGCGTTACCTGTGTGCTTAGTGGGCGTTACCTGTGTACTTGAGTGGGCGTTACTGTGTGCTTAAGTGCTTCTAGTTACTATTGTTATCATTATAATCCTTATTATATCAATTTTTATCATTATCATTGTTGCTATCATCACTGTTATCATTATTGTTATCATTGATATAATAATTGATATTGCCATAATCATCAATATTATTAATGTATTATTGATGTTATTACCGTTATCACTATTTTTGTTTTTTTTTTGTTATTATCATTATTACTATCAATATCATTACGTTATTATTAGCATCATTACTACTTGTTACTACTTGTACTACTACTACTATTCTTTTTTATTATCATTATCATCATCATAATTGCTATTATTATTATTATTATTATTATTATTATTATTATTATTATTATTATCATTATATTATTATTATTATTATTATTATTATTATTATTATTATTATTATTATTATTATTATTATTATTATATCATTATCATCATTATTATTATTATTGCCATTATTGTTATCATTATTACTATTGTTTATTATTATTATTATTATTATTATTATTATTATTATTATTATTATTATTATTATTATTATTATCCTCATTATTATAATTATTGTTATTATCGTTATCATTTTTATTATTATTATTATTATGATTATTATGATTATTATTATTATTATTATTATTATTATCATTATCATTATTATTATTATTATTATTATTATTATTATTATTATTATTATTATTATTGTTATTATTTTCATTACTGTTATCATTACTATCATCATTATTATCATAATCATTATTACCATTATTATCATTATTATTACTATTATCATTATTATGATTAAGATTATCATTATTATTATCACTATCAATTTCATCATTATCATCATCATTAGCATTAGCATTTTCATTATTTTTTTTTTTTTTTTTGTTATTATTATCATCATCGTTATTATCGGCCTCATAGTCATTATCATTATGTTTATTATCCTCTTTATTGTTACTATTATCATTTTTATTCTCATTATTACATTATCATTTCATTCTCACTATCATTATTGTCCTTATCATCATTGTATCTATTATCATCAATATCATCATTGTATTAATCATTATCATTGCTATTGTTTATTATCTTTTTTTATAAGCATTGTTATTTTTATCACAATCATCCTCTTTATCATCATCTTCATAATTATCATCATCACCATTTCATCAACACCATCACTTACATCACTATTCACAACCCTTCCTCTCAAACTACTTTTACTTATACATTTACTAATCTCTCATTAAATCCTCACACACACACACACACAAATCCTAACACACACGCACAACACAATCCTACACACACACACACACAAATCCTAACACACACACACACACACAAATCCTAACACACACAAATCCTAACAAACACAACACACAACACACAAATCCTACACACACACACACAACACGCAAATCCTAACACACACACAACACAAAAAAAAACTCATTATTTACTTCCCAACGACCGCCGTTACCATCAACCATCTCATATCATCGCCTCGAGAGGAATCGAGAGCGGACTTCAATTATTGAAAGATCGACCGAATGTCATGTCAATTGAGGGACTTATTAGGGTACGGAAGGAAGGTCCTTTCGCTTGAGTCCGTTGTTGTTTGGGATATTTTTTGGTTGTATTGTTTTTGTTTGTGTTATGTGTGTTATAGATAAATGAGTGGATATGTATTTACACACACACACACACACACACACACAAATCCTAACACACACACACACACACACAGACACACACACACACACACACACACACACACACACACACACACACACACACACACACACACACACACACACACACACACACACACACACACACCACACACACACACATACATACATATATATATAATATATATATATATATATATATATATATATATATATAGATAGATAGATAGATAGATAGATAGATAGATAGATAGATAGATAGATAGATAGATATATATATATATATATTATATATATATATATATATATATATATATATATATATATATATATATATATATATATATGTGTGTGTGTGTGTGTGTGTGTGTGTGTGTGTGTGTGTATGATATGGTGATGGTGTGTTGTGACTCCAGGTGAGAGAACATTTAAATCATGGTGTTATTATCAAGAAGAATAACTGTATCGTTAAATGAGGGAAGGTGGGAAATGGAAAAGGGAAGATGCTAACTAGGGATAGAATAAGAAAAATAAAGAAGAGAAGAAGGAAAAAGAAGAAGAAGAAATAAAAGTAAGAAGAAGGAGAAGACAAAGAGCATGAAGTAAAAGAAAAAGTAATAATGATTAATATCATACTAATAATAATGATGTGATTAACGAAAAGGAAGAGAACAGAAAATTAATTAAAATTGATTATAAAATTAGAAGCTAAAGAAGATGAGAAATAGAAAAAATATAATTCTTCAGATAGGACGACAACAACAAAAACACGTAATTATAATCTTAGAAACCCAAGAAAGAAGAGAAGAAGAGAGAATGGAAGAAGAAGAAGAAGAGAGAATGAAGAGAAACAGAGAAAGAAGAGAAAGATAAAGAAGAAATCGGTCTCAGATTACATGCTCAAGTGATCACAATTTCATGACTAGGTTTTATAAGAAAGCGTGAGAGAGAAGAATAAGAAATAACAGAAATATGGCAAAAAATAGGAATAGTGAGACGAAGAAATGTTGATGATGATAATTTTAATATAATAGTGATAGAAATAGTGAAAATAAT
>NW_020869612.1:1157998-1160498 GCF_003789085.1 Penaeus vannamei | reverse complement strand
CCACCCTTCCGAGCGTCTGCCTCGATACCCACCCCCCCCCCCCCTTGTCTCGATCACTTTGCGTTCCTCAGACACCTCCATCCCCATTTCCCCTTTTTCTCCCTTTTCCACAATGCATGGGTTCTTGCGCGTGCCCATGCCCCCTGCCCGACCCGCCCTCCTCGCGCCCCAGCAACCCTGCACGACTGCCCGCTCGCCACGACCCTGTTCCTCTGCGCGACCTCCCCGCCGGGCCCATCCCTGCCGCCTCCGCGCCCTGTCACCCTGCCAGGCCCTCCACCCGGCCGGACGCGCAGTCCATTCCCCTCGCCAATATCACTCTGTCTTCAAAGGGTTTCTTCCTCTTTGGTAATCTTTTTAATTATTCAGATATTCCCTCCACCCTACACGGCGCCCTAGACGTCTCTCCCAGGACGAGTGACCCACGCGCCGCCCACCCTGTTTGACCTCGCCGTCCCGTAGTGTACTCTCCGTTCGCCCTGCCCCCAACCCCCCCGCCCCACGCCCTCCCTGCGCAGACCGATCACGCAGTCGGGTCTGCAGGGCGAGCAATCATCGCTGCTTTGGGGCCCTCGTCTGTCTGCCAGGGTGCGGAGCCCGCATGTTGCAGTCCCCCTACAAGGCCCAGGCGCGGCCCCTCGCCTGCCCCGCCACCCTCCGCGTCCCACTTTGCCCTCTACAATATCCTCTGCGCCAGGATCAGCTATGTAACCCGGATGTTATTAAGTTTCCATTTTATAGGAGGCTCCAAGGTGTTCCTTCCCTCTCCCCTGCCCGCGCGCGGCCCCTCGCCCGCTGCTTCCTCCCTCCTCCTCCTCCTCACGCGTGTGCTCCTTCGATCATTGCCTTGCTCCCGTCGTCATCCGTCTTCGCATTCCTCCATCATGCCCTCAGCCCTCCGTCATGCTTCTCTCGGGCTATCTACCCGCCCATCGACTACATCCTCCAACATCACCTCTTTGTGCCCCTCCACCAGCAGCCTTCCTGGGCGCCTCGTGTACTGTCAGACGCTATTACCTCTCTAAAAGGTGCAAGTGTTCCTTCGCACTCGCTCTACCACTTTTCACATATGCCCAATTTATCGCCCAATTTCATCTCCCCTAGCTTATCCGACTTAGCTTCCTTCATTATTTAGTTTCCTCTTTGTCCTCTTGATTGCCTCTGCTTTCGCTCTTCTTTCTTTCTCTCTTCCCCTCCACCCTCTCTCCCTTTTCTTCTCTGTTCTTCCTACCTCCTCGGCATCTCCACTCTCTCTCGCGTCGCTCTCCTTCGCTTGCCTAACCCTCCTTCCTCTTCATCACGCCGTCCCTCCTTCTCCTCGTTTGATTTTTCCCCGCCCTGACCTGCGGCTTCCTCCCCCTGACCTCCCCTCCCTCCTTTCTCTTCCGCAGCCTCCCTCCCTTCCTAATCTCCCTATCCCCCTCTCCCAATCCTCCGTTCACCCTTCATACCCTCTCTCCCCTCTCCCCTCTGCGCCCCCCCCCACCCTCGCCCGCCCCTCCCGCACTAAATCACTGAGCCAATACCCCGCGGAAAGCAACGCACTATTTCATGTGTTTGGCGCTCCTCCTCTGCTCAATATATATTGAATTCCCACGTGGGCAATTTTTCCGTGTTGGTGGCCGCCCTCGTGCGTCATTATTGTCCAAATGCTCTAATCCCTTTATCAGGATTTCCATTTTGCATAATTTATGGCCTAATGTAGACTTTATAAAGTTGCATTTTCTTATTGTCTTGGGGGCTGATCGTAGGTGAGCGCTTTGGGCCTTTGTTAAGAACAAAAGGAAAGGTTGGATGTTATTTATTAACAGGTGCAGAAATTTTTACTCTCCTGCGCTGCATGGCGGTGCGGTCGAAGCGCTTAATATTTCTTGCAGACGTCAATCAGCTTTAGTCCTTTATATCCAGGTATTTTTCCTTTGTCACTAGATAGAAAGGGCAGGGCAGCGGAGCCGGGCATTTCGAAGGGCGTGCTGGCTGTCGCGGGCTGACGAATTTACGGTTTTCATTTGCGAGTGGCTTGCTTGTTCGACTGCGGGCGAGCATAAATCACCCTTCCATACGTGCTTTGATGCTGATAATGATGCTCATAATAATAAGGATAGCATGAGTAGCAGGAACAATGTCAACAGCAATAAAATTCATGAAAACGATAATAACAGAATACATAATAGTAATGTAATATCAGAAATGATATATTAAAGATAACTGATAATGGTGATGATGATCATAATGATAATGATAACAAAAAATTATTATGATGATGGTGATATAATAATTAGAATGATTATAATAACAAAATATGACAATAATATTGATAACAATAATATATAATGATAATAATAATGAGAATGATAATAATAATAACAATACTACTACTACTACTACTACTACTACTACTAATGATAATAATAGTATATAATAATAATAATAATAATTATTATTATTATGACAATAATAATAATAATGATAATAATGATCAAAATAAATATACGATTTT
>NW_020869612.1:1147998-1152998 GCF_003789085.1 Penaeus vannamei | reverse complement strand
ATCTCAAGCTCATCACTACAGGTTCGATCGATCTGTCTCACACAGGGACAATCCTTTGGGAAATGAGCCAGGTCCCCATATAGACTGAGTTCTGAGTTGGCAATCACGGATTGTGCAAGTAAGAGGTCCTGTGCCAGTCTCACGGTGTAACTGTTGGTGGACACAGTCCCGCCAACTTTACCCTATGATCCGGCGCAAGGACCTATTACAAAAGGCATCAAGACGAGACTCCAAGGCACAGGATAACGTACAGGTTTCACTAATGTATAGTAAAACTGGCATTCTCAGAGTCTTGAAAACACTAGCTTGGTCCTTCTGCACAGGTAACGGCATCTCCAAATACTATTGCTAAGAGAGTCATAACCCCTACTGCAAAGCCAGTCCATCAACTGACTTCCTGGTCCGACAGCCCAGAGTTATGAACTACACTAACAAGGAATGTAATGCTCTGTGACTTCAGCGTCATTTCCAATCCCCGTACCGATTGAACAAGTACTCCTAGCAGGCCTTGTCTCACTCATGAACTAACAAGAAAGAAGCTCAGCAGGCTCCCACCACACTTTACGGCACTTTCCGTATCAACATATAGTCTTGCTATTAATCCTGTAACCCTTGTTGGAATTCCTCTCAATCTCAGGATTTCCCACAGTGATTCCCGATGCACTGTATCGAACGCCTTCTTGAGGTCGATGTAAGGTCTAGGGTAACGTTATCAGACTGCCAGATGGCAGTCAGGACAGCATGCAAACCCTATGCCATAGGTTCACCACCAAGCTTTAACAGTTCAGCTGGGATGCCGCAGAAATCTGCTGCTTTATCACTTTTCAGCTTGGAGATTGCCCCCTTCACTTCAGGTAAAGAGGGTGGATCCTCACTGATGGGTAGGTCCGACAAAGGAATCTCGACACTACCCACATCTAAGTTAACAGTTGATAGATTGACCTAGTACAACTGCTCAAAATACAAAGCCCAATGCTCCCGTGCCCCATTAAGATCTGCCCACTTACTGAGCAGACTGCAGTCACCTGTGAAGGGGGTTTGGAGTTACGCTTCCTAAAGGGCTTGGTAGGCAATGTAAAGGTCCTTTACAAAGAAGTGGCCTTCGTCCTCCTCTGCAAGACTTCTAATAAATTGTTCTTTGTCCCTTCTCATTAGTCCTGCACACCTGGGGACAATGCAAATCTGTTAAACGAGACGCACACGAAGCTTCTGTGGCTTCAAGTGTCTTCTGTGAGATTAAATTCTGTCTTGTTTTTTGGGGCATTCACTAATCGATTCTTGAGCTGCATCAAGCGTTTCATGCTTGAAGGTGTCCTACAAGTACAGGGTCTGTCAGGTTATCGAGCGCTGCGAAACGACCTGAAATTACCTCAGGAAACCCCCGGGCATACTCCTCCTTTATCGTATCCAGATGAAACACCCTAGGGTGGTCATTGGACCGATGGGGAGTTGTGGACTCGGGGGTAGCCACAACTAATTTATGGTCAATACCACATAATTCAGGACTCCTATATACCCTGCAGTTCTTGAGAATCCTCCAGTTAGTGCTAATGGAGAGGTGGTCGATCTCCTTGGCTGCATTACCTGCATCGCTGTAGCACGTCCAATGATATGGATCAGAGTGCTGGTACCAAAAGCTAGAAATCCTAATTTTCTGGGATCTTTCAAAGTCCCGGAAAAGGAGGGTATTCTCAGTACCAGCATCAGCTCCCAAACCATGGGGACTGACAGACATTTCATAGCCAGCACAATCACAGCTAGATACTGCACTGGTCACTCAGAACAATACAAACATCTGTTTGTGTGGTTGTGTGTGTATATATGTGTATATACATGTGTATATATATGTATATACGCATACATATATATACACACATGCAGATACACACATATATGTATGTATATATATGTATATATTATATATATATATATATATATATATATATATATATATATATATATATATACATATATATATATACACACACACACACACACACACACACACACACACACACACACACACACACACACACACACACACACACACACACACACACACACACACACACATATATACATATATACAGTATATGTATATACATATATACACACACACACATGTATATTAGCATTTTTATATATTGTCAGGAATTATTGCTCTGCACTTCGACTGGAGCGATTGGTTCCCCGTTCGCCCTTGGTCATTGCTGATAATCATGACCCTGTTAGGCGGTCCTGGGCGGGTCCCTCCTCAGCCAGATATCATCCCTGCAAACGCCGAGAACACCATTAACCATCGCCCACACCATCGCCACTCACCATGGCCGGCCACTCACCATCGCCTCTCGCCATTCTCCTGCCACGGTCCTGCCACTATCAATCGCTGAGAATTTTGTTCTAAGATCAATGCATCATTCGATTGTCGAACAGTGGTTATGGGAGAGCTGGGAGAACTGAATTATTGTGTTGACTTCGAAATGCTTGATGATTTTAAAGACTTTGTGAACAATAATTCTAGTAAATAATAATTCTAGCACAACTGCCTCTGAAGACTTTGCTGGGTTGTCACAAGACGCATAGCAAAGCACAATGAAGATAAAAAGAAGCAACTGCTAGATTGCATGAGGTGTTTCATGAATGTATTTTCCTTTTTCAGAGATGTTCAGTAATACGCTGCAAAAAGATATTTCACATAGCGAGTTACATCGGCCGTGCTCTGAAGTTCTCTTTGGTAAACTCTGCACTCAAACTGGAAAGATTTTTCTTATTCAAAGATAACAAAGATCGAACGCTTTTCTTAGTATGAATGAGTGATTTGTGTCACGTGATACGAGCGACACTTTTCAGCGTCCTAGACTTGTGTCATTAAAAAAGTATGAATTGGGAGGAAGTACATTTTTTCCCTGTTATGTGAACACTCTTTGCTACTGCGTTTATTGATGACCTTTGATATTTATAGATGGAAAAGAGGTTTCATAAGAAAGCATTAACAAGTCTGAAAAAATATATAAATAATATATTATCTATTATCTATCTATATCTATCTATATATCTATATATATATATATATATATATATATATATATATATATATATATATATATATATATATATATATATATATATGTGTGTGTGTGTGTGTGTGTGTGTGTGTGTGTGTGTGTGTGTGTATCTTCCTGTGGTGTACCGTTGAGTCGAACCTGTTATTCATTTCTTGAACAAGGGAAGTGCACGCAAATCGGATCAATGATTGGCCAAGCACAATGGGGCCGCCCACGCTCGCAGCGCCCAGGCGACGCAGTACAAATCACCTCTTTTCACCTGAATAATCATTATCCCGCAGAAGTTCATTTCTTTGCATTGCTCACCTGGCACAAGGAGTATAGTCGTATGCATTTTTTTTTTTTTTTTTTTTTTTTTTATCGAAGTAGAAACTAACATATTGCAGGAAATGAAAACGAAAAGATATTATGAATTAGTGGTTTACTTTAAAAAAGATCGACCTTGGTTAAGCGAGTTGAGGTCCACGACAAAGGAAAGGGAAAAAAGTAGGAAAAGTTCAGTGAAGTCATTAGCGCAAATCAGTCGGTCTGAGTGCCCACCCTCAGTGCCCAGATGCAACTGCCAACTGCCCTCGCTTGCTTGATCAGCTCACGCCCGCGCGCCCTCGGCATCGCGTCAGAGGCAGGCGAGGGGCGCACGTGATCGCATATCCCGTCGCTCGCTCATCATTCTCTCCCGAGTGGAGATCAGCATCAGAAAAATCAAAGGATTTTTCCTTCCGCGGAAAAAGGGGGAAACATTCCTAAAAAAGAATATCGTTTTTTTCCCTCTAGGTACAAAAAGTGAGCGACATTAGTGGGGATCAGCGCAGGGAGCATCGTTTGCATACATCATGTCACCATTACCACAACTTCCGGCACACTGCTGGATCCTTCTGCCAGTTACACTCCGCCGCGCCCCTCATCCTGCGCCGCTTTTTCTGCGACTTTATCATCATCTCTCTCCCTGCGCCTCCTCGACCCCCCGCCGCCACCCCGCTCCTCTCCCTTTTTTCTCGGTCGGGCTTCTTCGCTCCTTCGGTCTTTGTTTCTTGTTCGTACGTCAAGCTTCCATTCGCTGCGGATCCATTTCCTTTGCTCCCAGGTGCTCTGTCCTCCCTCGCGGCTTTTCGGCCCGTCAGCCCCTTTCCCAACCGGCGTTTCCGCACACCTCATTACCCTGAAGTTGGAGTCTTCGTCAGCTGCTCAGAGGCGAGCGTCAACTCAAGGGTTGTAGAGCTCACCCTTAGCCTTCGAAAGATTCCCCGGAAACTTGGTCCTTCCATTATGTGGCGTCCTGCATGAGGCATCCACAGGCATCACTAATGTTCAGTTTATGCGCCTGCTTGCAGATATCCTTACCTGGTTCCTCTGTTGGATTCCCCGCATGGCTTCTCTGTGCAAGTCCTTACAAGGCTTGCTCGTCTGTCCCGAGGCAGGGTTAAAGAGAAAGGCCTCACGAAGGAGCCACAAAGGAAAGTTATGAAGGAGCTATGGCTCGGGGTCAGCCCGCAGCCGATGCTTTCCTATAACTGATGGGCGGCGCTATGCAGACGGGCACGGCGCCCTTCGCGGTCTCGAGCAGTTAACGAGTGTCATGCGGGGAGGTCTGAAGGCCAGCGCGTTAAGGAGCGTGATAATGAACGCCCCGCACACGAACGCCTGCGACTGCTGCCGCCTTTGCTGTGTAGAGAATGCCGAAAGTTTCTCGACGGAGGGTGCCTGCGCCGTGAACGATCGCTGTTTGTCGGAAATAAGTTTCTAACCCTAGATCAATGCCTTCCAGATTTCAAACATTGTATTTCAGGAAAGTTCGTGAAATAACGAAACTTTCTTCAGCGTTCAGTGTTACGACGACATTCATGGCCGCCCCTCTCCCCTTTCATCACTTACGCCAACCCTTCCGTAGCGCCTGGCTGAAACGCATCAATATCAGCGTAAAGGTAATCCAATAAA
>NW_020869612.1:1102521-1107521 GCF_003789085.1 Penaeus vannamei | reverse complement strand
GCGCATTAACAACAAGAGCTACTATGGCGTGCGTGCGCATTACTTCGATGTCATCGCTGAGGTCATAACGTCACTGCTAAAGAAGAGCAAATAACCTCAAGACTTCCTCACAGAGTTCTTACAAGCACGAGAATAGATAGTGTTGGTCTATTTTCTTCTACTTGCCACAAACACGTGGGAAGCGGAGCGCCTTTCTTAGCGTGCTTCTAGGGAAATAAGTGCCCATAAGTCGCACTGCATAAGGGCGACTGTCCTTCCACGGCGCAGCACCTGGGTCGCGCTCGCCTCTTGCGCTCGCTGCGGTGGAGGAAGGCTTGACAAGAGCGAGGCAGTGCTGGCCGTGGGGGAGTGTCGTGAATATGAGAAATGACGGTGGAGGCGATACAGCGGTGAACTGTGTTGATACAGGGTTCGGGTGATGGGAATTTAGGAAATGCTCATGGCGTTGCAATGGCATTCACTCTTACGGAAATGGCAAAAAATTGTCTTAGATAAAACGATGGCAACATGAAATAATACTGTGGACAAATATTATATATTTAGATGCAGCGATGATAATAAGAATGACGATGTCATTGAGCATAACACCGATGACAAAAAAGAAGAGAGAGAGAGAGAGAGAGAGAGAGAGAGAGAGAGAGAGAGAGAGAGAGAGAGAGAGAGAGAGAGAGAGAGAGAGAGAGAGAGAGAGAGAGAGAGAGAGAGAGATAGGGAGAGAGAGAAAGAGAGAGAGAGAGAGAGAGAGAGAGAAGAGACGAGAGAGAGAGAGAGAGAGAGGAGAGGGGGGGGGGATAGGGAGATAGAGAGAGAAAGAGAGAGAGAGAGAGGAGAGAGAGAGAGAGAGAGAGAGAGAGAGAGAGAGAGAGAGAGAGAGAGAGAGAGAGAGAGAGAGAGAGATAAAAACAGAATCACACCACTAACAGCATTCCTCGCTCAGTCATTTCCCTCAGCGCTGCCAAAGCTAAATAGATCAAAATATTTATCCTAACCGCTGATCATGTGCTGTTGTATATCCAGAGGTATAACTCCCCCCCCTGTGCGCAGCAGCCATAGAGACACTACAGCTTCAATCGCTCTCTGTTACGCATTCCATAACATCCACACACAAACATCACTCATACTTCTTCCATTTGCATCACTCACACTAAACCCGCTTTTCATGACGTCGCTCCCACCGTCCCTAAATGGATGACCCACTCTAACCCACTGAATATCGCCAACACGAATCTACCAGCTGTATATCGCTCACATCGGTCGTAGTACTAACCGACTGCATGTCCCTTCCCTTAACCCTTTTCTGTGTCACCCATACTAACCCACTGGACATTGCCCACGCTAAACCCACATGCATCGCCCACTTACCACTTGATTCCCCACCACTTGCCCCCTATTAGCCAGGCTACCGTGTCCTCGGGGTTCTTGCAAGTACTCCCTGTTATTAATTATACACAGCCCGAATTCGCCACCAGCCCTATTTGTATGTCATTTAGCATCGTGTGTGTTACTCGCTCGCGGTGACTGCTTACATCACTAGCTGACTCTGTGTACGTCACTCACACCAACCACACTCACGTTACTCATTAATTCCATGTCCGTCACCCACACTACCACACTTAGTGCGTCACCGAAAACCTCAAAAAACAACTTCATGTACGTTACCAGCACTTATCCCATGTACGCCATCCATTAATCCGATGTACGTTACCTGACAGCCTCATGTGCGTCACCCATGCTAATCTCATGTACGTCACCTTACAACCTTATCACCCACACTAATCCCATGCACGTTACCCCTAAACCCCATGTACGTCTTGCAGCAACCTCGCATACAACCGCACTAACCCCATGTCCGTCGCCCAGTCTAAACACACTTCCGTCACTCACTGACATCCTCCACCCCCTGCGTGTCACCCCCAACCCGCGTCCGTCATCCGCAACCCCGCTACCGTCCGCCCCCCTACGTGCGTGCGCCCCCCCCCTTCGTCTGGAGGAGTCCCGGCTCAGCGCAGGTCGTTGTGGCGAGGGATAGTTGTCTGCCTCAGTTAATTAATGTCGATAATTAGATAAGGCAGGAGTCGACAAGTTTTAAGATGGGGAGCCGGGTTTACGACATCGATAAAATTGATATTAAAGCCATCGATTTTAATCCCCTGTTATTCGTTTTAATGCTGTGTGTTTGTCTACGAGGCTGAGCACACACGGGACGCGGCCGCCACTAATGAGGAACATGATGTATCTGCTCAGACCTCGCCGGTGCCGCCGCCTCTTCCTGGTCCGAGGCTCCGGAGGCAGGTGCCCTTGAGCGGGGACGTGGCACAAGTTGCTTTGGTTGCATTGCATTTGCAGAAAGAGGCACGTGGCGCAGGATACACGTTGTTGGTCGTTTGTGTGGAAGGATAGAGGGGCGGGGCTAATGCAGGTTTCTGGCGACGTAAGAAGCGAGAGGTGATAACTAGAGAATAGTGTATATGAGATATTGATGAAACAGCTATCTGAGAGCGGGGAAAGAGTGTAGAGTGCAATGTTTGATGATGCCTGTGCGCGACTTATGTTTGACAGTCAACGCAGCGTCTGTTTACGTACGTAGTCAGGAGCGTTTGATGGCAAAGAATTCAGGGCACTGGAAGTACGAGTACGTTCTACTTAACAGGGATTGCTGTTAGGATTATTTGTAGGATGCGGATAAGAAACGCGTTTGTGGTCGGGGTGCGGATGCGCGGGGAGGAGGCGGATGTCTGAAGACGTTACGAGCGCCTCGTGAGAGCATTACCTCTTACTGGGGCTGCTAAAGTCTATTAATAATAAAAAGACGTGTCGTCGAGAGAGGCCATCTTCGCTACCGCAAGTGAAGGCTTTGATGTCCCCGCCCTAGATGAGATTTTTGATGAGCTCTGCTAATGCGGTTACTTGTTTGATCTATTTATTACTTTTTGTGTTATCGTGACTGCAGTCATCACGCGTTGAGGGCCACAAAGACACAACAGGTGGGTTCGCCGAGCCGCCGCCGATGGCCGGCCCTTAAATGGGTTCGTTTGCTTGTTCTCAAACAAGATGCTTGCGAGTGCTTTAAACAGCGCTCGAGAGAACGTTCCTTCCGCGGCTGCAAAATTTATTGAAAAACCGTGGCACAGGATCGTTCAAACGACACTCGCTCGCCCATTATCTATAATGTTCATGAACTGTGTAATAAGCAACGATTTCAAAATATGCGATAGCAAATTTTAATCAGAGGCATTATCATATAACCATTATGGCGCGTGCACAGCGGCCTGCGGGATAAACGCTTGAGGATGATTTCCCAAACCGCGTAATATTTACAGTCGCAGCGTCAACATTACGACCCGAGGCGGGCTGCTGGGCGGCGCGGGCGGGGGCGCCGGCCAATGACAAACTCGCGGCGGCCGCAGCATTGACACTGAATGATTATGCGTGATTACGACAATGATACATCACACACCAATTACGAGTCGCCCCTCCGCTGTGAGTTATGATAGCCCGCCCTCGTCTGGTGGGTCTTCGCCCCTCGCCTGGCGGGTCTACCCCCTCGCCTGGTGGGGTCCCTTCCGCCCCTCGCTTGGCGGGTCCCTCTGCCCCCGTCCTCACACGGGACCTCTGACCTGGCAATGCAAGGATCGCGCTGTTTTAGAAGTCCAGTATCTCGCACAGTATTGATGTGCATTCATGCATGCTGACTTGCACTTCCGGCAGAATGGGAACGGCGCGGGGGAGATGATGCTGTGTTTAGCGCATCATTCTCGCAGTGTTCTCCCGCTTACAGGATTCTCAGAGCCTCCTTTCACGGCTCAAGATGTACCTTGTGACCTCTGCCAGGGTGGTCAAGGACACTGCATTCACGTCGCGAACTTTGCAACCTGCCGTGTTAGCGCAGAAGTACTGGCGAAAGCACAATCACTGGAAGCAACACGAGCTCATATAAACGCTTACACACAAACACACACAGTTAGACACATGTTACATACTCGCGCACAAATACATGTCCGCGCCCGCATTCGCGTTCGCAAACACACTGTGAAGCCTCAGTGGCTGTGAAGGATGATATGCCTATCCCGACATAATTCTAATTTCATTTCGACATGACAAAAGGTGTCCGACGCATCAAGCCCTGGCTGCTCCACGATTCATCAAAGGTCACCATCCATAACTGAATCTCATCTGGCTGCATTTGACTCCTCTGAGGGCGTGATATATCATGCCTTCCTCCGCACCCATTTATCCTGCACTGTCACCACTGTTGCCAACACACATGCTCATCCTGCGTTCTTTACATTTAAATACCCAACCGAGAAATAATGTCTTCACAAGCTTTGTGTCGCGCTGCTTGAACAGTCAAATGCACAAGGAATTTGCTTCTGACAAAGAGGAAAGAGCTGCATCAGTGCGTACGGCAGAGCACGAAATTCGAGTTTGATTTTAGCGCATTAAAGGGAATCTCGTTTAAGAAGCGTTGGCACCACTGTTTGTCACTGGCCGATGGAACTCCTCTTCCCCGAGACGAATTGCCCTGTCAATCAGCTGGCATTGTGGCCGCGCCTTTGTCTCGCGGCGGCGTGGCGGGCGGGCGCTGCCGCTGCCCTACGCCCGAGACCTGCTGCTGGCTAACAGCGTTTGGTTAATGCCTGACCCTTGCATGGCAAAATATGCCGCTAGATGAAGCCCCCCGATGAAAGGTTCAGAACTGTCACCTGACGAACGCAGCCACGAGGGTCACCCGCGGGACAGTCAAATCCTCCTCAGTCCCGTGACAGATAACTCTCGGCTGAAGGTGGGGATGATAACGATGACAACGCTTAGAAATTTGTAATGCGGATTACAGTGCCATTTCCTGAATGCCATTTGCTTTCTTAGGGAATTCATTTTGTCTTCGAGCTGTAGTCTACTCCATGAGAATGAGCTCTCTAGTAACACTTGTTGTCTGCTCGTTTTTTTTTTTTTTATTTCTTCTTGGGAGTTCACGTAGGATTACGAATCATGATCTAACG
>NW_020869612.1:1080021-1090021 GCF_003789085.1 Penaeus vannamei | reverse complement strand
TCCGTCCGTAAGAGTAGGATTCTCATAGATTTATATTATAATGCGTGCCCACGTATATGTGTGAGTGCATATATATATATATATATATATATATATATATATATATATATATATATATATATATATATATATATATATATATATATATATATTATATATATATATATATATATATATATATATATATATTTGAATGTATGTATGTATGTGTGTATGCATGTATGCAATATATAACTGAATAGGTACACAAGTAAATATGTAAATAGATAAAGATATATAAACATGTTTTACAAACACACACACCACACACACACACACACACACCACACACACACATACACACACACACACACACACACTATATATATATATATATATATATATATATATATATTATATATAATATATTTATATATATATATATATATATATATATATATATATATTATATATATATATATATATATATATATATATATATATATATATTATGATTTTTCTCTGCGTGTGTGCGTAATGGTTTAATTCTGTTTAGACATCAGTGAACTTATGTGATTATCTCACGTGAGGTGTAATATAATGAAGGGGTAAAGACATGCATATTGGCCATGGTCGCGTCTCTCATTTTCCCATCATGATCACAATTAGTATTTCATATTTGTGTTGATATTTCGTGACCCTTTTTCCTCCCCTAATTGGAATGTACTTCCGCAAACGATTTAGAGAATGTTGAACCATAAGGATCTAGCTTTTGATATCCTCAATTAATTGAAAGTCATTCCCAGGATAAAAAAATAATCTGGTAAAACTCATCCGAAATTCTAACGAAACCATATCCGGCGCAAAGCACAGGCATCTCTCAGGCTTATTTATGTGAACACGTCAGTCTTATATATCAAGAGGCTGATCTGCGTTATCTCGAAAGTAAACAAAAATACCAATCAAATAATTTTCCCCCGACGCTCGTACAAGACAGACGAATCGGCCCTGGCTAGCTTGGGATCCTCCTTACGAGGGTCTTGCCTTCCAGGGGCAGCCGCGCCTTCGAGGAGGCTCTCTCGGGAAACAGCTCCCGACAGCGGACTTGGCCTGGATTTGCCGGTAAATAAAATAAATCTGCCGGTATATTAGATAAATTAAATAATCTGACTTCGATCCTTACACCAAGTTTATCCTGGCTGAACATATACGCTTACTTCAGGTTTTTGTGATGCACTAGACTACAAAGGTGTATGTTTTTTTTTCTTTCTCTCTCTCTCTCTCTCTCTCTCTCTCTCTCTCTCTCTCTCTCTCTCTCTCTCTCTCTCTCTCTCTCTCTCTCTCTCTCTCTCTCTCTAAAAAAGGGAGTGTGGTTCAAACTCATAACATTTAGAACCATTTGGATATTGATTCTAACGCATTTGCACAGAAAGACGGTTGGAAGGGGAAAGGGAGGGGGAAAGAATGAGAGGAGAAGGAGAGGAAATGGAAAAGAGGAGAGAGGGAGAGGAAGAGATGAAAAGGGAAGGGAAAGGAGGAGAGGGGAGGGAGAGGAGAAGGAAAGAGAAAGGAGGAGAGGAGAAGGAGAGGGAAACGAGAAGAGGGGGGGGGAGAGGAGGAAGAGAGAGAGAGGAAGAGAAGAGAAGGAAAGGAGGAAGGGAAAAGGAGAGGGAAAAGGGAGAAGCGAAGAAGAGAGTAAGGAAGAGAGGGAAATGAGGAAATGGGGGGGGGGGGGAGAAGTAGGAGAGGATAAGGAGAGGGAAAGAATGAAAGGAGAACGAGAGGGAAAAGAGAAGAGAAGGAGAGGGAAAATAGAAGAGGAAAAGAAGAGGTAAGAGAGACTAGTGGAAGATAGGGAAAGGAGAGAACAAGAAGGAAAGTAGAAGGGAAGAAAATGGAGAGAGAGAGAGAGAGAAAGAGGGTGAAAGATATGTATATATGTATATATTATATATATATATATATATATATATATATATATATATATATATATATATAGAGAGAGAGAGAGAGAGAGAGAGAGAGAGAGAGAGAGAGAGAGAGAGAGAGAGAGAGAGAGACAGAGACAGAGAGAGAGAGAAAAGAAAGAGAGAGAGTAGATGGCGACCTATGGACACATAGCAAAAAATATAGCCAGACAAGTTAACTGATATACCCGGAGAAGAGTAAGAAGCGAGTTTCGAGGAAATGCGAGACGAGTGACAAAGATTAGACTCAGAAGACGAATCAGAACTATTACTACGCCTCTGTTCATCGCCACACAATAGTTTAGCTGGAGGTGGTTGTTGGGGGGGGGGAGGAGAAAAGAGGTGGGGCGAGGGAGGGGGGGGGGTTATGGAGGGCAGGAGAAGGGGTAGGGAAGACGTGGTGGGGGGGTTAGGAAGGGGAGGAGAAGGGGTAGGGGGAAGAAGGGGTCAGGGGGGGGGGGGGGGGTAGGGCAGGAGAAGGGGTGGGGAAGAAGTGGTCGGGGAGGGGGGTAGGAAGGGCAGGAGAAGGGGTAGGGAAGAAGTGGTCGGGAGGGGGGGTAGGAGGGCAGGAGAAGGGGTAGGGAAGAAGGGGTGGGGGGGGGTGGGGAGGGCATCACCTCTACCCAGTTCTTGTGGTGCATAAATATCCCGCATTCCGGCCACCTCCTCGCGCTGTGGTGATTTGTGATGGCGTGTGGTGAGGGACGGGGTGGGGGAGAAGGGGGGGGGGAGGTGGTGAAAATATTTAGTATTCCAGCGGGCGTAAAGCTGAAGCCAAACGGAGGTGGCGGAGGGGGCGGCGGTTTCCTTTGTTTGTTTTTCCAGTGTGTTTTGTGGGCAGTTAAAGGGTATTGGCTACGAGAGTGTGATAGCATTTCATTATAAATACGCTTAGTGTAGCTTATGCAATTATATATATAAGCATATATATATATATATATATATATATATATATATATATATATATATATATATATATATATGTGTGTGTGTGTGTGTGTGTGTGTGTGTGTGTGTGTGTGTGTGTGTGTGTGTGTGTGTGTATACATATATGCATATATATATACACACATATATATATATATATATATATATATATATATATATATATATATATATATATATATATATGTGTGTGTGTGTGTGTGTGTGTGTGTGTGTGTGTGGTGTGTGTGTGTGTGTGTGTGTGTGTGTGTGTGTGTGTGTGTGTGTATGTGTGTGTGTGTGTGTCTGTGTATGTGTGTGTCTGTGTATGTGTGTGTATATGTGTGTGTGCTTGTGTGCGTGTGATTGTGTGTATATGTGTGTGCATGAATATGAGTAAAATTTTATTGTAGATGTAAATGTAATATGTGTATATGTATATGTATGTATGTGCTTAAGTTTATATATATGATAAGTGTATGTGTATATATATATACATACGAAAATGCATACATACATACATACACACACGTCTATATATATATGAATATATCTGTGTGTGTGTGTGTGTGTCTGTGTATGCGTGTGTATGTCTGTGTGTTAGTGTGTGTGTACATATATACACATATATGTATATACACACACACACAATATGTATGTAATGACGTATGTATATATATATATATATATATATATATATATATATATATATATATATATATATATATATATATATATATTTACCTATATAAATGTGTGTTTGTTAGATTGTGTGCTGGTCGAGCTGTTCCCACAGGAGGACGCGGAGGCCGGGTCCAGAGAGGGTCTCCTGCACCCAGCTTGGTTGCTGTTATTTGCAAAGGGAGCGAGCTTAACTGATTAATTCGCGGCCTTTCACTGCACTCTTTCCGCGACCAAATGAGAAGAAGGATTTGTTCGGCTTCAGAATCGGGTGAAGCTTTCATTCGCAGAACCTCAGGCTCGATCGCCGCTCGGAGATTGGCCGGCGACAAATTGCTCTCTTCTTTTCTGTTTGTGATTATTCGTTCATGTTGGTGTATTTCTTTGCGTCTTTTTTCTCTCTTTTTTCCAAGAACACATTTCATGAATAACAGGGATTGACGGAATCTGTTCAGTTGCTTTGTGTGGAGCGAGATGGAATCGTGCCTCTCCATAATGGTGGGTCACGTGTCAATGATTTCGTTTCTCAGCCATGGTTGGGTCACAAACTTCCCTCATATTTTATCATTCTTTAATTCTAATGGGCGCTCGAGTTTCAGTTAACAGCTAAATGCATTGCGAGTAAGGCAGAGTACAGACAGGCAGAGACGTGTAGGTTTTAAAATGATGGCGATGATGTGTGAGACGAATCTGTGTATGGAAGGGAACATTCTAGAAACATTCCATACTTTTTTTACGATTTACGATGAATGTTTATTGCAAAATGACTTCAAATCGAGGTAGATATAAAACATCGGAGCACCTACGTGTTCCCCTGAGCAAGTGCCGGCCTCCCCTTTCCCCCGCGCCCCCTCCCCCTCCTCGACGTCTCGCGCTCAAAATTTCAATCACACCGGAAGAGAAGGCGAGGAATCTGACCAAACATTTGCCCATTTCGTTCCTCTCGCTTTTGTTTACAGAATAAGAAATGAATTGATGTGTGGCTGCGATAGCGCACGGCCCACACCGCACTGCCGCTCTCCCCCGCCCGCCGCTGCCCCGGGGCAAAAGTACACAGTGTGAACAGTGACAAAAACCCCCACTTAGTATGCGGCGGCACAATCACGCCAGAAACCGCGCAAGTAATTTAACAGTTTGAGCGATTCCACTCTAGGGTTATTCTCTGCCGCCGAGCGAGGAGACGCGGATCCTATTGGGTGTCTCGCACTGACGGCTGAGACAGGAGTGTGTGGGAGCATGAGGGGGCCGCTTATCAAAACACACAAGGGCCATTCCATTAGCTCACGACCGGGAAAACCGCCTTTGATTGTATTGCAAATCGTGCCCGAGGAGTCGAACTCGTTCACATTCAACACGGCAGCATCAATTCCATGTACGATTTGCAAACAATAGCGGCGAGGGCCAAGCTATGCGGGGCCACGGACGCCACGGAAGGAACGCCGGGTCGACCCTCACTCGCCGGCACTCGTGAGGCTGGAGGCACTGCGGCGACGTTGTAAGGAGGCCTTCTGCGGTCGCCTCTTGGCCGCGGGTCCAGAGGCCTTTGACGTGCGTGGGCGGGCCGCGGGCGGGGCAGGCAGATGTGGGTGGCCTGGGGAATGATTCTTTTTCTGCCGTTGCTGACTTGGTTTTGATTATGAATATGATCTTGATGATGATGACAGCAATGACAAATTAATGATAAATTAGTTGTAGTAGTACTAATACTAATGATGATAATGATAATGACAAAAATGATTGTGATAATAGCATTGATAGTACTGATAGTAATGGTATTAATAATAACTATGAAAATTATAACTATGATAACAATGAAAAAATAACAATAGCAACGATGATGATATCAATGATTAATAATAACAAGAGTAATATTGATAGTGATGATAGTAGTAACTCTTTCATTCATTGTCATTATCATTATCAGTAATATAGTATTATAATTTTCATCATCATGATAATCATTATCATCATTATCATTACTACTGCTATTATTATCCTCCTTCTTATTGTTGCTACTATAATTATTGCTACTATTATTGCTATTATTATTATTATCATCATTATTATTATGATCATTATTATTATTATCATTAGGATTACGATTATCATTAACATTATCAGTATCATTATTATCATCATCAAAAATATTATTATCATTATTACAAGTATCATTATTACCATTACTGCCATCATCATGACCATCATGATTATTATTATTATCATTATTATTATTATCATTATCATTACTACTACTACTACAACTACTACTGCTACTATTATTATTATCATTATTATTGTTATTATTATTGTTATTATTATTATTATTATCATTGCTATCATTATCATTGTTATTACTACTATTATTATTATTATTATTATTATTATTATTATCATTATTACTATTATCATTATTATCATTATCATCATCATTATTATTATTATTATCATTATTATTATTATTATTATTACTATTATCATTATTGATATTATAGATATTACTGTTATTATTATTATCATTATTGATACATTTTGGCTACTTCTATAATCATTACTATTCTTCTTATTATCATTGTTGTTGCTATTGTTGTTACCATTATCATTATTCTTATCAATAGTTATCATCACTATCACCACCATCACATACATACATAAATACATACATACATATATGCATACATATATGTATACTTGTATTAATTCGTATATACGTACATACGTATCATATCTTATATAGACATACATTATACATATATACATTATACATGTATTCTTCACATATATAAACATACACAAAAAAACACCTACATATGTATGTATCTGTAAAAATCAATTATGTCTATCCATATAAACATCAATTTATATACATACATACATACATACATATATGTACATACACACACACACACACACACACACACACTCACACACACACACACACACATACACACACACACACACACACACACACACACACACATATATATATATATATATATATATATATATATATATATATATATATATATATATATATATATATATATATATATATATATATATATATATTCTCACTCGCTCTCTCTTTCGTCGTGAATAGTAAATGAAACATAAGAAAAAATGATGTAACAGAATAAACCAAGCTGTTATCTTATAAATCTGCCAGTTCCAATGCTTTTCATAAGGACAAAGCTTTATTCAGGCGTAAATTTATCTAAAGAAAAGCGAAGGAAAGAATCCTGAGGTTATATTCATGTCAGATGATGTTTGTTAAGCGAGATATCCCCCCTAAGTATTCCGAGCTATGAAATATTCATTTTATAACCAAATCAGAGAAGTTAAACTCCCACAAGATCGACGTAAAAAAAGAAAGAGAGAAAAAAAAAGAGAGAAAGAAAGCTTTTAAGTTGCCATGACTCTTAGGATTTTCCAGTCTTCAAGTTTTGACTTTTTTTCTTTTTGTTTAGTATCTTCATTTCTGACTTTGAGATTTATATATGGATAGACACACATACGTACACGCATACACACACACACACACATCAAGATAAATAGTGTGTGTGTGTGTTTGTGTGTCTATCTATTTATGTATAAATCCTAAATTGTATGCGTTTGCGTGAATTCCTTGTTTCCCAAAGACGAGATTTAAAAACGCTTCACAGAAATGAAAGAGTCGGGGGGGGGGGTAGTTTGTCCTTTTGGAACAGGTTCAGCGTCTGCCTCTGCAATAAGGTAAAGAGAACTATCAGGCTGACGAGGGGAATCGGCAGAGTGTGGCAGTGACGTTGCTTCAGCGAACAAGCGCGCGGCCACGGCGAGGCTTGAGCACCGGCCCGAGGATCAGCAGGGCGATGAGGTCGGCCTTGTACCTGCTCACGCATCCTCTCCTGGCAGTTTTTAGGAAACCAGTCAAGAGAACGAATGTCAAGTGTCAACTCTAACGTCGTCTTTACGTAGCACGATCCCCAGACAGAGTACGCACCGCAGCAAACAAGAATAGGATAAGCCGCAAGTAATATGTAAAGTAAGTCTTGTTTGAAGAACTACTTACACCGACGGTGCCTGCCGCCTCTGTATGGAGTGGCCGGGTGCCAAAAACCCGGCGTTACTGCATTTATGCTTCTGATTACTAAAGGGAGATGAAAGAGTTCCCAACTTTGGTTAGTATTTCACTTCAAGTATAACGATTGAAATATAAACCATCTGTATGATTATTATTTTTATTATTACTTTTTTTTTTTGGGGGGGGGCGATTATGACCAATGATATATTAAGCTGTACTTAATGCAGCGCAGCAGGGCAGTGCGTTGCAGTGCAATATTGTTCCTCACGGGGGCGAATTTGTGAAGTAGGTTATAATGTGGCATACTGCTGTAATATCAACACTAGTACGAGGCTTTCCATTGTGGTTGCACAGCGTCACTTGACTACCAAGGTTTCATTTGTGCGAGGGTTGGGATGGGGGGGGGGGGCACTTGGGGCTAATCTTAGGCCTGTGATTGAAGATTTGTGGAAATGCGTCTTGCAGAATGTAAAATATTGCTCCCAGACTCCCTCCTCGCTCCGCGTCCTTCCCTCGCCGCCCCTCCCTGTGCCTTGAACCCCTCTGTTCTCCCGCCTCAACCCTTTAAGTCTAAGGTTCGAACCTCGCCCCTTCTTCCCCCCTCCCCTCCCCCCCCCCGGTCGTAACTCGTGGAGGCTCGCACGGCCGACATTTCAAGACGAGGTCGCAATAAAACCGTCATTACTGGGTGCAGCATTTACATTAGCGGACATAATGTGGCCGAGGACGGGAGAGCGGACAAAAGCGCGCGGGGGTGATGGCTGTGATGGCCGGCCGATAGTCCCCGGCCCGGCCCGCCACCACCACCCCTTCCATGTACCAATACTTCCACACACCACAGTCTTAGATGCTGCCGATGGGCATATAATTGAAAATTGGACCTGGGTCTTGTTCCTTGATCATAAAAAGGATTTTATTGGTCAAACTTGAATGCAATCCTGAATGGAGAATGCTTACTTGGGGTTTATATATGTGCGTGAGTTGTACCGTCCCTTTGAGTGAAGTTTATGTGCTTTTTTTCTTCATGAGTTTAAAGTCTATCCAATTTCCTTATAAATAATGACTCTATCGGTCAATCTTTGAACTATCACCCGACCGCGAGTGTAAGGCAGCATCACGAGGCTCGGCTGGGGACGCCGCCCCTCCCCCCCCCCCCCCTGAGCGCCGTGTCCCCGCCGTCAACACCTACCAGTTTTCACGCTAAATTACCATGATGTGCAGCTCGCAGATCATAGTCATTACGCAGCCGAAGGACCGCATAAATATGATGAGCTTAAGGAAAGCAAACACATGAAAAATGGCCTCATGCCGATGAACAAGCGTCTATGGAGGGCGTGATCGAAGACTAATTAACAGTCGTGCTGGTAATCTTAATGGTCTGATGAATTTTATGAATAACTGTCTTAATTATGAAGATGCAGAGGCAATGTTGAGTCCTCGCGATCCATCCCGAGGCGAGACAATGAGGCTAGGTGAGGTACTACGCCCCCCTCCCCTCCCCCCTCCCTGCCCGCGCCGTAACCCTCTGCCGCCTTTTGTATTCTTAGATTACATTTTGCGCACCTTGAAAAATTGTAAAAGACTTTTCATTGCGTGACTACATATCATACTTATATTACGGTTATTAGGGGCTATTTATTGGCTCGAAGTAAAACACAGAAAAGTCGCTGACAGGTTTATGACCTCAGTGTACGATAAGTTCCACAAAGGTCTCATTATGTTGAGTCTAATTCAAATGATCCAGCATGTTAACCCAGGAATTTTATTATGAGTCCGAGATTACGATAGATTGTATGTGTTCGTCTGTGCGCGTATATATGCATATGCATGGATATATACATGGAGGTATGCACACACACACACACACACACAGACACACACACACACACACACACACACACACACACACACACACGCACACACACACACACAGGCACACACACACACACAACAAAAGACAAACCTTCACTTAAGCCTCCAAGTACACAACTGCGCATCATTAATCCAAAGTTGTACTGGTCTTCCAAGCCAGGCATTGCCACTCGCTCATGCTTTAATTCACACGTACTGCACATTTTCCCACTGAAGCATCGATCAACTGAGAGAAGTAGAATCACTGGCCCGCTGAGTTATTGTGGCTGCTCGGGCGTCCTTCGCAAAGGGTTGCGTGGGAGGCTTTGCTTTTGTGATTATGCGCGTTGGTATATTCTGCCTGGCTTAGAATCGTATCAGCTACGACGGCCTTTGACTGAGAAAATATCATGTAAGCAATTGGAGAAGGGTATGCTTGCCAGCATGATGGTGGGTCTACCCTTGTGCCGCACGTGTGCGCCACCGATGTGGAAGGGCGACTAGGGGAGCCTGCGAAGGACGATGGCAACATCCTGCA
>NW_020869612.1:1057521-1060021 GCF_003789085.1 Penaeus vannamei | reverse complement strand
ATTTCTAAAACGGACATACCTCTGTTTATTCTATTTTCCTTCCCTCTTCCGTCTCTTTACATTCATCTTTTTTCCCTCCTTTGAGAGTCCTTTTGAATATTGCAGCTTTCTTAATTAAGTCTTTGCGTTTACATAATCGAAGGAGTAAAGGCTTAATGTTTGTCCGAAAATGAATTGTTGCGAAGACTGCATGGAAACGCATAGGCAAATAATCTCTGTGTGATGTCGATGTTTCAGAATGTTCAAAACGAATCCCAGAATGATTGAGGGCCGGAATTTTCTCCGTGGCAAGAGCGCGCCGGGGAATGTATGATGACGCTTGAGGGAGTCATCTGATAATCAAATAACATAATGGTTCCTGGAAGCCGCGGTTATCGGGGAGCCGAAGTCATCGTGCGCCTTGGCAACGGCGACACATAAACACCTTGAAGAGCGTCGTGGAATAATTAATTGCCTTATAGCCAGGGAACAATAGACGACTTGTAATGGAATCCAACACTCTATTCGTCTTTGTCGGGCGCCGCCTTGCTGAATAAACACTCAATTTAACGATTCTAGACTATTCATTATCGACGTTTTCTTCGTTTGAACATTTGAAAAATGCCTGCAGCAACGCCATGTACAAGGATACGAGGGTTTGAAGCACGCAGCATGAAAATGTTTGGTCGATCCTTCTTAGTGCGGTCAGCCCTATTTTGTTTGTCATGACACGCCTGTTAGAGTATCAGATGACACAACGGTTACATTACAGGATTCTGATGATCACCTCGGTGGCTACGGTCGATTCTCTTTGTTTGCCCTGAACTGCCTTGTCATTTATGCAGTGATCTGAATTATTAATGTCCGGCGAGAGGTCCCTAGGATTCGTTTTATAATACAAACATGCTGTTGATGAGGATACGTGTATATCCACTATCTATACGTGGTCACGACGGGAGGGAAAATAAGGGTCTTGGTGTCGGCGAAGGAGAGGCCCCGCGACGCAGGGTACGCGGGTCCATCGAGACGGGACGGAGCAGTTCTTTTTATTTTTGAGTTTCCCTTCGTGAGTATTGATCCTGGCTGCCGGTCCACCTCTGTCGAGTAACCATAGGGTCGCCGCTACTGAGTAACCACAGATTGGCCACTGCTAAGTAACCACAGATCCTCCAGTGTTGGGAAACCACACGTCTATCACTCTTAGCCTCCGCTGTCCCACGATTACAAGCGATCGTCGGCGGGCCTCATTAACCTTTCTACTCGTGTATTTGCCACCCCCCCCCCTCCCAGAAAAGAAGGGGGAAATCTCTGATCCCTTTCGCTCATTTCTCATTTATTTATCGTGTAGCGGGATGTTCCCTTTGCGACTCCAAGCAGCAGCAGGGCTAACAAGCACCCTCTGATCTTGCTAGTATCAGATATTTCTTTTTCTGCTGCAATTACAACTTTTAATTGACATCTTGTAATATCATGCTTGTAACGTCATGCATCATTGCTGATGGTGCATTGCCCTGTAATCGTTGTTTCCCGGGCCTTAGTTATATTTTCTTTTTTCTTTTTCTTTTTGATGAGATCTTTTCCTTTAATGAGGTCCTTTTAGCTTTTATCATTTCGATTTGGATTATCATCCATGCATTCCTTACTGCTTCGGTTCGTCTTTTTTGAATAAGCATACTTCCACGGTCAGTTTTAAACGGACAGATTCGAAACACCCCGCACGGAAACCCCCACGTCCTTACGCACACGGACACGCACGCACGTCTGTTTACACACTCGAGGAAGGAACCCATCTCGTGTCATCTTCAGATCCCATCAATAATTACATGGCTATTTGGCAGTATAATTAGCTTCCACACAAAGGTGGCAGGGCGTCCCTGTATCATCATACTTCTTAGTACGTCGGAGGGCATGACAATGGCGGTGCCGGGCCGCTGTCACGCCCTGTGCCTTCGCCCATACTCAGGCCGCGCATCATCACTCAAGGGAGGCGCCAGCGCTGCCCCGTCACGGCGCTTTCGTCGCTTCGGAGGAGGACCTCTTCGGAGTCCCCGTCGCGCGGGCTCCGACAGGGCGCCTCGTTTGGTGCAGGGGGAGAGGGGCGGAGGTCTGTGGGAGTCGGGGCTGCGCTTGTTGCTTGTAGAGCGCTGTGGTGGAGCTGGCTGGTGTGGTTGTGGTGGGGAGAGGGTTGTGGCGTTCAGGGTGGACTTGCGTGGTGGTTTATTATGCAGAATGGAGTGGTTGATGCGATCATTTTGGGCTTGGTTGTTGAGGCCCATTTATGATGGAAGTAGATAGCTCAATAGATGTCAGAGTACAGTTATAGTGGTAGAGATGATTTGACAAGGAACGCTGTTAAGCAGATGTGCGACTACAAAAGAAAAGGAATAAAGATGTTGCTCCCAAGTTCCTCATAACTCGGAAAATTGTCCAAGTTTCAAATGACAAAAAGTCATATGTGACTATAAGGGAATGATGACCTCTACACACCTGTTGGCAACGAATCACGCGTTCGACCGACTGG
>NW_020869612.1:1035021-1037521 GCF_003789085.1 Penaeus vannamei | reverse complement strand
ATCATTCATTATACAAATAAAACCTGATATCTATAAATAAAAAAATCTATATATTAAATAATCGTCCTATTAAAGTAGGAGAAAGATGAGACATATTCACGAAAGCGTAAAATAGAACTCATAGCATCAATTTTATTTTTTTAAATATTTTAATATTCAAGCACATACAGCACATGTATTGGGAGTCGGTGCTTAGATCGCTTTCCCACCAAGGTGGACATATTGCATAACAAGCATAAAATAACAAAAAAACATCATCCATTATAAAGAGAAAAATCGTATATCATCTAAAAACTCGCTTAAATATATGAACTTGAGTGTATAAGGATGGAACAAAGGACAATGACAAAAGAGAAGCAAAAAAATTAAATCCGAGGTAGATTTCGGAAGCAACATTTATGCAGAACAAGAACAGTAGGAAAGAACCTTGTAAACAGTACCGATATTTAAAAACAACAACAACAACAACAAAAAGATAGAATGTTGACAAGTAGAAGACGCGGGTAATTAAGGATGGCGACCAGAAACAGCAGCCAAATTATGGCAATTCGACAATACGTGTGTTACAGAGAGAACAGTTTAGCACCAAAAAAAGAAAATTTTAACCCCATGTGGAGGACGCACGGACAACGAGTGAACGCTCCAGTGATTTTGCAACCAAGATTTGATCCCCCATTTACATTAAAAAGAAAGAAAAGAAGAAAAAATATATAGGATTCTGAAATCAAAACCAAGATTGTGACGAAATTATAACGTCACGTATCCCTCGCACGATGATGTCACGAGGATCGGCCTGGGAGTGTAATGACGTCACGAGGGCCGGCCTGGGAGCGAGATGACGTCACGGTGGCCGGCCTGGGAGCATCGACGTTTCCCGCCAAAACTTACAACGACAGTGTTAATTAGTATTAATTTATAGGGAGCAATAATGGCGCGGTGTTAATTCGTTTCAGGTAATAATGCTATAATCATTATTTATAGCGTTTCGTAATAATGCATCTAACGCCGTACCTTTCACGCTGTTTAATTTGTGAATGGGTTTATGCCGTAACTGCTATTCGATATCAACTATGGGGGGGGGGGGCGAAGGCGACCGCGGGAACAAACAAAGAAATAATATGCAATCGTTTGGGACGCCTGTCGCCCCCCCAGACACGGGGAGGAGGGAGGGGGAGGGGGGAGAGTAGAGAGGAGGGGAGTAGAGGGAAGGGAGGGTAAGAGTAGAGAGGGAGGGGAGTAAGTAGAGAGTAGAGGGAATGGGAGGGTAAGAGTAGAGAGGAGGGGAAATGGGAGAGAAGAGAGGAGGGGGAGGGGGAGAGTAGAGAGGAGGGGAAGTAGAGGGAATGGGAGGGTAAGAGTAAGAGGAGGGGGAGAGCAGAGAGGAGTGGGATAGAGGAATGGACGGGAGTAGAGAGGGAGGGTGAGGGGTAAGTAGAGAGGAGGGTGAGTAGAGGGGAATGGGAGGGGGAGAGAAGGGAGAGGGGAGGAGGAAGAGACAAAAAGGGGGAGGGGGGATAGAGGACAGAGAAGGGGGACGAACAGGAAAAGGGGGGGAGGGACGAGAGGAGAGAGGTGAAGAACAAATTAGAGAAAGGAGAGAAATGAGAAGGAAAGGAAGAGAAAGAAGTAAGGGAGAGTGAACTGGAAAAGAGGGATAGAGGAAAGAAAGTTAAAGGAGGGAGATAGGACAAACGAAAAAGCAACAGGAAGGGCTGGGTAGACGAGGGTTGGAGGGGGGGGGGAGCCCAGTACATAGGCTGTACACGTTAGCAAATTATATTACGTAAAAAAAAAAAAAAAAAAAATACATAAAAGACCGTTCATGCGCGCGACCTCAGACAATTACCTGTAGAATAACTGATCCAGGTAAATGCATTAGTTTAATTAGTGTTTCGAAGATTAAAAGCGAGTAGTTACGTCGGCGAGTCATGAGGTTTGGCCATGTTGAATGAGTAAAACGATTATGAGAGCAAGATATGAGGAATCGATTTTCTTTTTCATCTGAGATAGGTTTGTGAAGAGGAGAAAGAGGGGGGGAGGGGGTGAAGGAGTTGGATAATCAAACGTGAATAAAATGATGGTAAAGGAAGTGAAAGGGGCTGTGGAGAAGAGAGAGAGAGAGAGAGAGAGAGAGAGAGAGAGAGAGAGAGAGAGAGAGAGAGAGAGAGAGAGAGAGAGAGAGAGAGAGAGAGAGAGAAGAGAGAGGAGAGAGAGAGAGAGAGAGAGAGAGAGAGAGAGAGAGAGAGAGAGAGAGAGAGAGAGAGAGAGGAGAGAGAGAGAGAGAGGGGGGGGGGATAGAGAGAATAAAAAAAAAATAGATAGAGAGAGAGTGAGGAGAGAAGAGAAGAGAAGAAAGGGGAAGAGAAGGGGTGAAAAGAGAAAGAGATAGGCTGATAGACGCAACGATTTGGATGGAGGGAGGGAGAAATAAATACGTAGGGAGATAGTCAGAAAGAGAGACAGATAAAGAGGAAATGATAAAGAAGCTGGAGTGTTAGAC
>NW_020869612.1:1000021-1002521 GCF_003789085.1 Penaeus vannamei | reverse complement strand
AGGTTTATGATCCAAAACAACATGAAAGATTGTAAGATCTTTATCTTTTTTGCTCTCAGGGAATCATTGTATCGTGGATTCTTCCGATGACTCGTCTATTTTTTTTTTTCTTTTCTTTTCGTAGACATACCTCCATCTTTCATTCAGAGTTATTTTTCGTCAGCCGGCCGCTTAAACAAAAAACTCCATTGGGATTTTTTTCGATGAAATGGTTGAAAAGGAAATGAGTTTTCGCTTTGAAGATGATGAACCTTGACTAATTAAAGGCATAACACGATCTCTGAACAACGGGTGTTGAACTAGAGTATCATGATGGTCATGCTCCGCCAACTCGACCTCCATACAATGCGTTACGCACAGTGGACGCCGCCGCTCTTACTCCTTGAGGGCGGACCTTGAGGGTGGACCTTGAGGTGGGACCTTGAGGGGGACCGTGAAGGTAGACCTTGAGGACGGACTGCGAAGGTAGATCTCTATGGTGGCCCGCGAGGGCGGACCTGAGATTGAAGGTAGACCTTGAGGATGGACTATGAGGGTGGGCCATGAAGGTGGACTGTGAAGGTGGATCTTGAGGGCAGACCGTGAGGGCGGCCCTTGAGGGTGGTGGTGATGGGGGTTATAGTGGTGGTGTTGGTAGCGTTAATGGTGGTGTGATGATGGTGACGATGATGATAATGATGACGATGATGATGATAATGATGGTGATGATAAATGTGATGATAATGATGATGGTGATAACGATGATGACGATGAAGATAAAGATGGCGATAATGATTTTGATGATGATGGTCATAATAATGATGAAAGTGGTAGTAGTGTGATAGTGATGGTGGGGGTAGTGCTGGTGACGATACTGTTAGTGATGATGATGAAGGTGGTAGTAGTGGTGATGACAATGATGACGGTGACGGCGACAATAACAAGACGAACAGATCTGTAGCCAAAGAATATATACGACATGTAACGAGAGGATAAGGCTGGAAGAATAACCTTTGGAAGAAAAGATCACGAAGTATAAATCGACAATGTATTGCAAAACGATGACAAGTTTGAGCTAGAACAAAATTCAAAGAACCATTTTTTTCTTTTTTACATTCCGAAAATAAAAAAGAAAAAAGGACTTGTCGAACTACAACAATCACCTTAAGAAACGCCTCTCTACAGCATAAAGAGGAAGCGAGTGGGTTTCAGTCACGACACAAAGGCAGAAATCCCCAAATAGGATCGTCGCTCTCGCATTGGTCCCGAAAGTATCACTACAATTCCCTCCAAGAAATGCCGAGAGTCCGACCAAGGAGGAATCAAGATTTCCACTTGAGAATTAATGAGGGTTTGAACCCAAGAGCTGGACAACCCCCGGCTGATTAGACCAATATCCAGGGTATCGAAAATAGAAGGTTCCTACGTGTATGCTCTCCGTCTGTTGCAGGGACGTTACGTGTCTTCTGCCTCAAAAAAAGAAAGAAAAAAAAATTACTTTAAAGGGTTTCATTCACATCAGGTATGATATGCGTTTCGTAGAAAACATTTTCTTCATTTATTAGTGTATAGTTTTAACGCACGGCATGAAAATGAATAAATTTGTATCATAATTGATAGGTTTATAATGTATCGCTGGTTGCACAGTTGTTGCTGGCTGCATCCTGAACTATTCTCGTCGCGGCCGCCCCTCGCCAGCGTCCCCTGAGAGACACACCCACAATGTAAGTTAATGCCGGCGGCATCGGGCGGCTCCGTAGAGTTAAGTGTGAAGATCGAAAGCGCCGTCGGCAGTCCTGGAGCTGCAGTACAGAGCGCAGCGGCCTGACGAGCCGCCCAACATTCCATAACGTAAGGAAGTAACAATTTCCTCGCAATGAATGGGCATAATTCTTCAAGAGCGAAGGGGAATTACCCCGGGCGCTGCTCCCCCTCGCCTCCGGCATTATGGACTCTAAGCATGAGAGGACAATTTAGTGAGGCTCTTGTTCCTACGCGGAGCCGGGGTCGGATTTTCTTCCTTTTTGGAGCTGGATGTCATTCCGCGGGTGCGAATCACGAGGCTGGCTCGCCGAGTGTTTATTAGGCTCCGCACGCGAGGCCCACACGTTACCAGGGCCTTATGCGAGGCTGACAGGAAGACGGCATAAGTGTAAATATGACACACGTAGTTTATTTAGCAAACATGCTAAATTGGAGACAAAATGCTGAGTGTGAAATAAGTATGCGTAATGCAGTGTTAAATTAAGTGCAGTGTTACTAACTCGTTTGTCTTCCTTGCTTATGCTTAGGTGGAATGCCGTGCCCATTACGCCGTTGAGATGAGCTCGCTCTTATAAGTAACTTGTTCACGGAAGGAACAATCCCATTCCACCTTTCAATAGAGAACCGGAGGCCTGCATCTTCCCACTGATTTATTTCGCAGTCACCAAAGATTCACTGAGCCTCTTGTTACTGAACAAAAGGAAGAGACCATTTGCAAGAGGCCTCCCTTTAAGCTCGGCACAATGCCTTCCCAATC
>NW_020869612.1:990021-995021 GCF_003789085.1 Penaeus vannamei | reverse complement strand
TGTCAACTCAGGTGCTTGCCGGGAGGGGGGGGGAGGGCGAACAGGTGATTCGGCGGTGTATGGGGGATGTCGGGTGTCGGGGGAGGCGGGTTATACTATCACAACACGCGCCGGGGTGCTGATAACACATCCGCATTGCTCTCTCGATTGATGACGTCACGTACAATATCAGACCGATGTACATTAATCGTTTTTAGGGCTGGTATATATATCAGCTGTTTATACAAATCTCTTGAGCTGACTGTTCCGACGCCAGGACGAGGCCTGCGCATCCTAGTAACTAATGGGTGTCTCCTCCTTTCCACCTGCTTATTAAGGCTTTGTAACCAAAAGTAATTAATTCGAAGAGAAAACGCCAAATTACCAGAGAGATAAAGGCACAAAGAACAGAACGAAATCAAGGGCGGTCATCATCACCCGCTGTCTGTCGTCCGGCCGGGCGGCGCTCCTCATTATTCACCGAGATGACATCCCTTCGTTTAATGAGATGAAGTTGAGGCAAACTAACAAATGAGTGTGACGTTACCTTTAACCCAAGTTAATGAGCAAAACAGCTGAGTGTTGCGGGTGACATATACCTGCACTAAAGACAACTAATGCTGTCATCCCACCGAGCCTTGAGAGATGGAGGCAAGTCATGCGCGCGTCGAGGAGGGATATTAATCATGGAAAAGAACAAAAATTCACAGTGGGGGTTCGCCTCGTCTGCCCTGTTAAACCGCCTTCTGTCACGCACATAGAAATACACACTCTTGTAGACACTTACACGTGTGTGCAGGGAAACAGTGTGAGCGAGGGAATGAGACGGAGAGAGTTAAAGAGATAGATAGAGATAGAGATAGAGACAGGTAGAGAGATAAAGAGAGAGAACTAGTGAGAGAGATGGAGAGAGAGATAGAGAGATAGAGATAGAAAGAGAGATAAATAAATAAGAAAACAGACAGATACATACATACACACACACACACACACACACACACATACATACACACACACAAACACAACACACACACGCACACACGCGCACACACACACACACACACACATATATATACTGTATATACAGAGAGAGAGAGAGAGAGAGAGAGAGAGAGAGAGAGAGAGAGAGAGAGAGAGCAAACTCCCGCAGCACGCGTTGCACACCCGTCCCCTCGGCTCAGCGACGCCGAGACGCGAGGGAGGCGAGCGGCGCGGAGGTCCGTCGCCTCGAAAGCAGAGAGCCAGGAGGGAAAGCTCGAATAATGAGAAACCTGATCAAAGATAACTCCCAGACGGACTTTCTCAGAATTAATATCAACGTTGTCATCAAATGATTTATGTTGACGCCGCGGAAGATGGTCTCTTTTCGCCGCCATGAGTAATGGAATGGGGACACGACATGGACCTGTAAACTGGCGGTATTAAGGAGCCAGATAGTCCATTAATGGCGGCGAGTGTGGGCGCGGGAGTAATGGATCGGCTGATATGTCGTAATGCTCACAGCGGGAGGCTGTCGCGCCCGCGGCCCTCGCCCGCCCTCTCTCACGGCCCAGGGGGTCCGCCCGCCTCGCCGCCCGCTACATCTCTCTCGCCTTGTCCTAATGAGAATCAGCCATGAAGTATTGCGTTTCAGCATCGGCTAAAAGGCACTTTATCCATCATGTTAATGGAAGTACCCATCAAAAGAGGCAGTAAACACTAAGGTTTGGATCCTGCACTGACACATCTCGGGGCCCGGCTGTGGTGCGGTCCGGCTGGGGTCAGGCGGACACTGCTCAGCCGGAAATTACGATTTGAGAACCTCTCGCTTTTTGCTTCTCGCGCTCAGCCCGTGCGATCTTCATCCATCAACCTTGTATGGCACGAAGAAGGAGTTCCCTGGCTGAAGAAACCGTTGAAGGCTTCGTTCGCTGCTCGAGTCACTGGGTGTCAGAGGCATCGATATTCCTATCAAGTGATTTAGCCTCAGGGCTACGAAAGAGAGCCGTGGAGGAAACATCGAAATATGTGATAGGATAATAGTGATGCTAAAACAGAAATGACTTAACTTCAGAGAGAATTTTTATTACTTAGCCCGACAGTTGATTCGTACTTACAGTACCAAAGTCTCACCGCATCCTCATCACTGCTCATTATCTTTTTTCTAATCCATCTTATATCATTCTCACACGATGTAATTTGATTACAATCTCTCCCTAAATGAAAAAAAAGTTCTCGATCGGATATCCCGGCCTTATCACTGAGGATCTTAATTGAGCCAACAGCATCGTAAGTCTTGTCCAAACTCTCGGGCCGAAGGAACAAACGACCCTGGCGCGATCGGCCCGGGAGTGAGAAATCTCAGCGGGCGACCGACCCCCCCCCCCTACCAGCTCCGCAGGCCCCCTCGCTCATCTGAATTCCTACAAATAGTTGTTTACCCTCACTTTAGAAAGGCTAGGAAGCGGAGTCTCCTCTCGGACTCCGCACTTCGCTGGTATTAATGTTCGAGTGGCTTCGCGGATCGACACGTGGGGCTACGATTAGCCGCCGAGGGCACGGAGGAGCGCCGCGGCCCCCTGCTCGTCGCTTAGACACCTCTGGAGTTGTGGTTATTTCAGAAGTGATAAATCCTGGCGGGGGGCCGGCCTCCACCCCCACCCACCCCAACCCCCCGGGGCAGGTCGCTGGGTGGGGCCGGATTAATGAACTGTCTATTGTTTTGTAAATATGGCGGGAGGAGGATCGTGTACACGAGGAAGGCTCCGCGGTTCGGCCTCTCGATGGCACCGCAGCGGGACTCGAAGCGGGGAATCCTCAGCCATGGAAAGACTTTCACTGCGTCGCCTTCAGACGGTGAAGTCTCAGCTGATTAAACATGGGATGAGAATGTCATTAATGGTTTGTAAGTCGGTGTGATACGCATATTTAGATGTAGGACTGTACGCTCGTTTGGTCTATAGAACATGCACGCAATGTTCCAGGTATGTACAGCATTACTTAGTTATTTCACTCAATCTCGCCGTTTCCCAAGCTTTTACGGCCACTTTCTCTTTCCATATTTCTTTTTCGTTGCATTCCCTCCTCGGCTTCTCTCTATATCACTTGGTCTATTTCATTCTCTCTCTCTCTCTCTCTCTCTCTCTCTCTCTCTCTCTCTTTCAATTTCTTTCCCTTATTCAGTTCCTTCTTCTTTTACGCTGTAGTCGCAAGAATCAGTTCCAAAAACCTTTTTATTTCCTTATCTCTTTCTCTTCCATCTACCCTTCCCCCGGCCTCTCCCTATCCCTTTCCCTCTTCCTCTTCCTCTCCTTCGCGCTCCTCCTCTTTCTCTCCCGCTCCCTCTCCCACTCCTTCTTCTCACTCTTTTCTCCCACTCTCCCCGCCCCCTTTCTCCGTTCTCCTCTCCCTCTCCCTTCTCCTCTCCCTCTCCTCTCTTCTCTCTCTCTCCCCTTCTCCTTTCTCTCTCTCTAATAACGAAACAAAACTAAGGATGGAACGTATTAGCGCCCAACCATGACCACCCTATAATCCGTGGAAAATGTAAACAGAAAGATAGATGAATAGAAGACATATCTCCCTCGCCCCCCTCACTCCCCGCACCTCTATAATCATAACTGTAATTGTGTTTATCGCTGTCATGATCTTAATGAGTGGGAGTTCAATGGGTGAAGGGGGAAGGGGGAGAGAGGGGGAGGGGAGAGGAAGGAGGGGGAGCCGAGAGATCACTCATTATGAAGCTTTAGAATGCGTTGGTGTCTTTAGGCCGGGTGGGGGGTTTGTACAGCTCACGTTCTGACTATTGTGTGTTATTAAAGCGTAGGACTGGGGCTTGTACTGGGTGAATGGGTGAATGGGGATGTGTTGACTGGGCTCTTTGGGAGGAGATTGCTGGCTCGTCACCCGCTTCTGACACGAGATATTGTAAAGTAAAAAAGGTTTTGTCGATTGACAGGTGGTAGGTCAATGATGGGCTTTTTTGGTGGTGCTCTGTCTGCATATGTAAAGGAGGGAAGGAAGATGATCTGTTGAGAAGTATACAGTTGTTTCAGTGGTGTATTTGCTCTGGTCAGGTCATAGGAATGGAAACTTTCAAGCTGAGTGTTCGAGGGAAGAAAGTTTGCCTCGTCTTGAAATAACGTCTTTGGCCCAGCAAAGACAAACTTTACGGAAGGTTTCACTCCCTCTTCGTTGCCCCCCCCCCACCCACCCACCCTGTGTTTCCATAGTTTTGGCACAATGATACAGGCGCCTTGATATTTCCATCTGAATATTTTTTTTTTTAGTTACTCCACATTATACATATGATTGTTTTATCCGCTTTTTAAATATCTATATCTATATCACATACTGATATTTCTTTTCATAGTGTATACTCATATTTCTATGTATATTATACTATTTAGTAAATTTATTCTTAATATCCTATATTGATATTTCTATTTATACGACATCAATATTTACACTATATATTAATATTATATATTATATATATATATATATATATATATATATATATATTATATATATATATATATATATATTATATATTATATTCATATCATACTTATTCATTATCATATCTTGATATTTTCTAGCACAACACACACACAAACACACACACACACACACACACACACACACACACACACACACACACACACACACACACACACACACACACACACACACACACACACACACACACACACACACACACACACACACACAACACACACACACACACACACACGCACACACACATACACACACACACAAAAAACACACACGCACACACGCGCACAGGGACCATTGAAAAGCTTGTGCATTATTCCTGAACTTCCTTTGAATTTCATTTCTGTTAATGGGAAAGGCAGCGCGACTCTCAATGGTTTTCTTTCGACATTTCTTGCAGAATTACGAAATGTTGCATTAAACTTTCATGGCCCGAAAACGTTCCCCGCCCTTTAACTTGCATTACTAAGAGTTAAGTTTTCACGTCTTAATTAGCTTTTATTTAATTATTAAAACTGCAAATCAAA
>NW_020869612.1:982521-985021 GCF_003789085.1 Penaeus vannamei | reverse complement strand
TCTCTCCACGGTACCCTGGAGACGTGTGCAAGGAAAAGAAAGCAGGGAAAGTCAGCAGGATGTCTTCAGATGTCACGCAAAAGCAGAATCGGCAAGCACTCCCACGGCAGCTGATATCAACTGGAAAGCGAACGTTTGTCTCGGAGGCAATTTATTCAAAGTTTTCTCCGTCTACACTCTTGTCCTCCTTCGAGTTCGAGGTCAAAGTTCTCGCAGTCCGCCAGCGTCTTGTTTCCGATGGTCCTCGAAGGGGCTGCTGGAGGAAGCGGACAAAAGAATGATTTTTTTCGTCGACATCGATGGTTTTGTTAGGCTCATGCTTCTGATTATGAGGAGCTGTAGAGGCTGTGAATGGTGGCCTGAGGCGCGCTGTATAATGGCCAGCAATTAATCTGACATGTGAGGTTGATGAAAAGAATACATTTGGCTCAGGTTTAATATACGTAGTCTACACGTTAATGTAGGGTTGACGATCCTATAACATTGCACGTTTGTTTCACGGTGATTTTTGTCTTTCTCTCTCTCTCTCTCTCTCCTCTCTCTCTCTCTCTCTCTCTCTCTCTCTCTCTCTCTCTCTCTCTCTCTCTCCTCTCTCTCTCTCTCTCTCTCTCTCTCTCTCTTTTCTTCGTCTCCTTAGAATTTCTTGGGAACTGACGCAAGTGAAAGGAGATCCCCTCGAATTCAGGATGGGTTTCCCGAGGGCGTCCTGCAGCCTTGGTTTAGTTGAGCTGCCCGGACGGACGGCGCTCACGACTCAAATGGTGCCCGCTGAGCCGAATGGGGTATTGCAAGCCGAGCTACGAGTATAGACGAAAGAATTGCTGCTTAATACGAGAGGGGTTCAAAGGAGACTAGATAATCCCTTTGTTTATATGACTGGATTTCATTTGGGTGAATTCGAGTGTGCGTTATGAGAGCGATCAGCCGTTTCCTTTCGTATTAATAGCGGTTCGTCTTCAGGTGTTTCCAAAGCGAGCAATTAGGGCGACGGCGGAAAAAGGTAAGGTAGAGTGAGCTATCCTTTGGTGCAGATTCCCTCTGTCCATTAGACATTGTTTATAGAAATTTCCAGCGATCTAATGAGGAGGGTGGGGGGGGGGGTGCTTTGTCTCGGATGGGGGCCCGAGAGGGATCGGGAAGGTTCAAGTATTTTAAGATGATGTACTTGCATTGCATCAGGTTCTCCGCATCATACCATTTGGTATCGTGATCCTCTCTTGTGCCCTTTTAAAGGATACAACTCGCATTGCGTACCTACTGGTGTATATATACTGTTATTTTCTAAAACAGTTGCAGCTAGAACCTCTTATGATTCTCAAACTGCTATTCGCAAATGCTGAAAACTTCCAGTAATGAAAGGAAACATTCATTAGCAACGAGGAGTCAGTCTGACTAGCAAACTGTTGCGAAACTCCATATGGGTTTGGCCAAGACAAGAATGCATGTTTAAGAAAATGCCCTGCAATTAGTTTATATCTAGATTAATTTATATATGTAAATCCTTCTATATGCAGCGAAAGAGTATTTACTTACAAACTGACAACAGATAGGAAAGCTTGATCTAAACGACACTGAATCAATTAATTGTTGATATGGAGAAATGGTCTCTTGATCTTAAGCAATAATGTATATACAACTTTACATACACTGATACATCTTAAATTCACGCGTCTTATGCATGCACGATAAATGTATATATGCGTAAGTAAAGTATACGTCATGCAAATGAATATTAAATATGTCCATCTATATGTTCAGAACACAGAACACATACACAGAGGGAAAAAACAAGTTGAAGAAGAAGGGGGGGGGAGGAGGAGGAGGAGGAGAAGAAGAAAGAAGAAGAAGAAGAAGAAGAAGAAGAAGAAGAAGAAGAAGAGGTGGAGAAGGAGGAGGAGGAAGAGGGAAAAAAGAGAAGGTGAAGTAGGAGGATGGGGACGAGAAGGAAGAAGAGGAGGTGGAAGAAGAGAAGGAGAAGGCTGAGAAAGAGGAGCGAGAGGAGGAAGAAGAAGAAGAAGAGGAGGAGGAGGAGGAGGAGAAGGAATAGGAGGGAGAAGAGGAGGAGGAGGAAGAAGAAGAAGAAGAGGAAGAGGGGGAGAAGGAGAGAGGAGGGAGGAGGAGGAGGAGGAGGAGGAGGAGGAGGAGAGGAGGAGAGGAGGAGAGGAGGAGGAGGAAGGAAGAAGAAGAGGAAGAGAAGAGGAGAGGAGGAAGAAGAGAGGAGGGGAGAAGGAGGAGAGGAGAGGAGAAGAGGAAGGAGAAGAAGAGGAAAGAGGAAGAGGAGAAGGAGGAGGAGGAGAAAGAGGAGGAGGAGGAAGAGGAGGAGGAGGAGGAGTTGAAGGGAGAAGAGGAGGTAGAAGAGGTGATGAGAGGAGGAAGAAGGAGGAGGGAGAGGAGGAGGAGGAGGAGAAAGAGAAGAAGGAGGAGGAAGAGGGAGAAGAGGAGGAAGAAGATGAGGATGAAGAGAAGGAGGAAGAGAAGGAGGAGGAGAAGAAGAATAGTT
>NW_020869612.1:967521-975021 GCF_003789085.1 Penaeus vannamei | reverse complement strand
CCACCACCCCTCCTACACCTCCACCACCACCCTCACCACCCTAACCATGTACACCCTCCTTTCCCACACCCCACCACGTACTCCCCCCCTCCCCTCCCCTCCTTCCCACCACCTCCACCACGTACTCCCCTCCCCCTTCTCCCCCTCCTTCCACCCCCACCACGTTCCCTCCACTACCGCCCCTTCCCCTCCCCCCTCCTCGCACTCACCGTAACGGCGACGACTTCTTGCGACGCCTTTTTGCATGACGTAATGACAACACCTGACGGCTCCGGATGTCCAGCGACGCGACGCAGTGAGGGCTGCCGCTACTTCCTCGTCTCGGGGGAAAAACGGCTTGCGAAGATGGAAATAGAAAGGCAACGAAAAAAAAGAAATAAAAAAAAAGGAGAAAGGGAAAAAGGAGAGACGGACAAAGAAAGACTGTAATAACCAACACGTTTATACATGTTAATGAGGGTGATGGAAGAGTAGTAGAGAGGAGGGATTATCTTGGGTTATTAGAATAAATTGTACGAGAAACAGACGGAGGGATAGCCAGAAATGAAACACAAGAGAAAGAGGAAAAAAGAAGAAGAAGAAGAAAAAAAAGTAGAAAGAGAGAGAGCCATGGATATAGAAAAAAAAGAGTGAGAGAGAGAGAGAGAGAGAGAGAGAGAGAGAGAGAGAGAGAGAGAGAGAGAGAGAGAGAGAGAGAGAGAGAGAGAGGAGAGAGAGAGAGCGAGAGAGAGAGAGAGAGAGAGAGAGAGGCACAGAGAGACAGACAGACAGACAGAGACAGACAAACAGAAGGAGAGAGACAGAGAGAGACAGATTTTTAGAAATTAGGAAAAGAGAGAGTAATGAAAAAGCGAGATGAGTATATTGATAGACAAGTTGAGAACGAGAGAATGGCAAACAAGGATCGAAAAAAAGAGAGAAGAAAATATAGAAATAATCAGCTAGACAACATTGGGAAGCGATGGTTTAAAAAAAATGGATAGATGTGTAGAGAGATGGGATGGAGGAGGAAAGGAGAGAAGAGAGGGAGCAAAGGAGGAGAGATAGAGACGCCAGCAGACACATAAAACGTTGAGAGTTAGTGATATGAAGACACAAAACTGCATAATACTTACCACTTCAAATTCGACAGTGTCTATGGAAACATCATTCAAGACCTATTTAAGACATACTAGCGATTACCCAAAGTAGCAATGATGTTAAAGGGGGTCACTAGTTTCTGTTTCTGAAAAGATTCCCATGCAGGCCCCAGAGATACATGCAGTTGCTTCAGATCAGCAGCAGGGATCTGAACCAATATTCTCCCGTCAAACTACAGGAATTGCAGATTTTCTTTTCTGGGAACAGCGGCCTCCTGAAAGCGATGTGAACAAACAAGCAGTTGCTTTTCCCAAATTATTTCTCATTTTACAATCTATGTTTATGCAAAGTAAGACTTACAAGGCAAAATCTATGGGTAACTTAGTTTGTTTATAGTAACAGTTGAGCAATTGGTAGACTGGGAACGTTATAACATCATCCCACTTTAAGAAACAAAAAGCCAAATGCTGTAACATGGGTGATGGAAACACCAAAAAAGAAGACAATAAAAAACAAGTGACTGGTGAAAGGAAGATATTGCCATAAAGCTCAGCAGTAGGGAAATAAAGCCTAGTGGAGCTGTGTTTCGCAGCAATACGGCATTACATCTAACAACTGCATTCCCCCTATTAGCAAAAATGGTCTATCAAAAAAAAAAAAAAAAAAAAAAAAAAAAAAAAAAAATCAATAGCCTACCGCTCCTGGCTCCCACAGGGGTTTATTTTCATGATCTCTTAAAAAAGTCAGCCAGTCAGTGAAGTGATGTCAAGATCCTATTCTTCACGAATATTCTACATCCCTTTCTCAAATACAAATACACCTGAAGCACAGATGGAATACTATTTGGGCGAAGGCAAACTCGGGGGCAGCAGTCTAAGAGAAAAGCAAAATTGATGATAACTCCCTTGTAGATTTACTCTCTTGTGTGCTAAATTGGTAACTAGAATGGAATGGAAAAGAAAGAAAGAAATAAGAAAGAAAAGAAAGAAATAAAGGTTTGTTTAACAAAAGACAGCTCGGTTTCCTTTCGCTGAAACCAATATCTCAGATCTTCTATATCTGATAACGATCTAGCACCAAACCCATGGTACTCGCAGACACTATTATCATTGTACTTGTTATTATGTGTACTTTTGGTAGAGTTGATTAATGACTGCCTTCTGGGGTGACTTTGTGAAATTGTTAATGGGCAAACTAGGGAATTGCCAGTCCCTGAATGGTTAGTTTAATGACATTCAGTAACTCATTCCTAAAGTTTGTGCGTATGTAGACAACGCATTCAATGCGATAGACATAAAGAACATATATATCATGATGTAGGTACCAGACACATGGAAATGTTCATGAATCCATCCTAACACTGAATAGCAAATTCATTATTTTTTTCTGGTTGTCTTATTCATTATTACAACTAAGTCCCCGTGATTCTGCACAAAACTAGAGCTCAAAGACAAATGGAACTAAAGAAGATGAATTGTAATTGCATTCCAATCCCTAGTGGAGAGATGTAATTTCTTTTTGTATATTTAAGATAACTAAGCAAAGGAATCCTCAGCTGTCATCGCTGCTGTCCTCACTAACAGCGACAGTCTCTTTTAAGACAAAGAATGGGAACGTTCGTACGCAACAACTCCTGGAATTCCGGTGTAAGAACGGAACGGTGCTGTTATGTGTTGTTGTAGAATACTTAACCGCAGCTGGAGTCAGGGTATAGATATAACGGGCAGGTGGATAGTTGTCATAGAAATGGCTATGATTTTTTTCTTTGTAGATGTTTTTTGTCAGTCGTAAAAATGCATATGGCTACTAACACACACAAAAAGCCAATAAATATACACATAAATACGCAAATGGAGAGAAATAAAAAGAAAGAAAGAAAGAGAGAGCGAGAGATGGAAAGAGAGAGAGAAGCGGAAAAGAAGAAAGAGAAAAGAGAGAGAGAGAGAGAGAGAGAGAGAGAGAGAGGAGAGAGAGAGAGAGAAAGAGAAAGAGAAAAGAGAAAGAGAAAGAGAAAGAGAAAGAGAGAGAGAGAGAGAGAGAGAGAGAGAGAGAGAGAGAGAGAGAGATGGAAAGAGAGAGACAGAGAGAAATAGATAGATAGATAGATAGATAGAGAGAGAGAGAGAGAAATAGATAGAGATAGATAGATAGATATAGAGAGAGTTGAGAGAGAGAGTAGAGAGAGAGAAGCTAGAGAGAGAGAGAGAGAGAGAGAGAGAGAGAGAGAGGAGAGAGAGAGAGAGAGAGAGAGAGAGAGAGAGAGAGAGAAGAGAGAGAAGAGAGAGAAGAGATGAAAGAGGGAGAGAGAGCTAGAGAGAGAGAGAGAGTTAGAGACAGAGAGAGAGAGAAAGAGAGAGAGAGAGAAAGAGAGAGAGAGAGAGAGAGAGAGAAGAGAGAGAGAGAGAGAGAGAGAGAGAGAGAGAGAGAGAGAGAGAGAGAGAGAGAGAGAGAGAGATGGAAAGAGGGAGATATAGATAGATAGATAGATAGGCAGATAAATAGATGAAGAGAGAAAGAGAGGGGAGAGAGAGGGGGAGGGAGAGAGAGAGAGAAAGATGGAAAGAGGTAGAGAGAGAAAGAGAGAGAGAGAGAGAGAGAGAGAGAGAGAGAGAGAGAGAGAGAGAGAGAGAGAGAGAGAGAGAAGAGAGAGAGAGAGAGAGAGAGAGAGAGAGAGAGAAGAGAGAGAGAGAGAGAGAGAGAGAGAGAGAGGAGAGAGAGAAAGAGAGAGGGAGAGAGAGAGAGAGAGAGAGAGAGAGAGAGAGAGAGAGAGAGAGAGAGAGAGAGAGAGAGAGAGAGAGAGAGAGAGAAGAGAGAGAGAGAGAGAGAGAGAGAGAGAGAGAGAGAGAGAGAGAGAGAGAGAGAGAGAGAGAGAGAGAGAGAGAGAGAGAGAGAGAGAGAGAGAGAGAGAGAGAGAGAGAGAGAGAGAGAGAGAGAGAGAGAGAGAGAGAGAGAGAGAGAGAGAGGAGAGAAGGAAATAAAGAAAGAAAGGAAAAAAAAAAGAATAAAAGAGAAAGAGAGAGACAGAGAGAAGAGAATTGAAGAGAGATGAAAAAAGAGAAATATGAAACGGATAAGAACGAGGCTAACGCGAGATCGGGAACGAATGAAAGGGAAAATAAGGGGAGGCCGCAAGACGGGGGAATGGGGGGGAGGGGAGATGGTACGGAGAGGGTGGGAATAATAGCGAGCGACACCCCAGCGCCACATACATCACAGCTTATATTGATATTCATAACAAGTCAGTGTGATGGCGAGAGTAAGACGCAGGAGAGATATAGGGAAAGAGGGGAGGGGGGGGGGGGGGAGGTGTCTTATGTATATATATGTTTGTTGCCAGGTACGTATGCGCACGCACAATTCTCTCTTTCTATCTCTTCTCTTTATTTCATTTTCTAACTCTCTCCCTTCTCTTTATTTCATTATCTCTCTCTCTCTCCCCTTCTCTTTCTCGTTCTTTCATGCTCTCTCTCCTTTTCCCTCTCCCTCTCTCTCACTCATAGCTCTCTGCCTGGACATACACACACATTTACTTTGCTAATCGTTCTGAATGTCAATAAAAATGGACGGAAGAAAACATTCTTTCTATAGGATATTAGTTACTAGATCTCGCAACATTATGGGAGTTAGTAATTAATAAGAGACTTATTCTTGTAAGGGTACTCATTCTAATATTACATTTTGAGCCCAACCTTTAGCTTCCGTTACTGCTAGTGCCAAAGCTCAGAAAAAATGACGCTGAATAAGCGATGTCTTCAACAGATCCACACATTGGATATCTAGGAAAACATTTCTCGAAGGCTGGGCAGACACTGTAGGCCTCACTGGCTCGGGTGCTTGCTGCAGTCACTGCTTTTGGGTATTGCGTGAGCAGAAGAGGGAATGCCTCGCGGTTTAATCTTAATCATCCCATTTCTCAAGGTCTTTGGTAATGATTGCTTTAACGGCATCATTCTAATAAGACGTTTACTGGTGTCCAAGTGCGGTGAACACTATGTAAATAAGCGTGGACAAGTGGCATTTGTCGTACACATGTCTCGATGTGGGTGTCATGCGAGGACAATTTTCGCTTACTACAATCTGCAGTGTGCTCCTTGTTACGCAAACTGGCATACTTCCATTTGTATACTTTTTTTGTAAACAATAAGAAGGTTACCCGCACACACAGAGGCATATCTACACTGGTATCAGATCGTGTTTTGATGCCAACATGACTGCAAAATACTATTCAACAAATTTTGAAGACGACTATAGAGCCCATGCTCACTGGCTCCGAGGAAATAATCAGAATTAGGGGAAATTATCCTATAAGTCTGTCACCCGTCGTCCCCTAGACAGCATACTCGGGCCTGGCCAGAAGGGACACTGATGCAAGAATTGAGTCTGGGTCCAGAGTCAGTGTCATCGTCCTTCATCATAATCTTGATCATAATTTGAGGGGCTTTGTATGATTAGACGTGTCCTGTAATGATTAATTACAGATTGATAAAACAAGCACGGAATCTTTATTCACAATAAAGATCTTCATTTGACTTCTGTAAAATTAAATTGTTAAATGGCTCGCTCATCTCTACGAGCTAAGGAGGATACATTGAGGGTCTTGAAAATACATGAAAATTTTCCCTCTCCTTTTTAAAGCTATGACTTACCAGTTGTTTTGAAACGTTACAAGTCACAAAGCAGCAAATTCATATGCTAATCTTGTCTGGATGTCTTGCTTTAGTATGCCTCAAGAACCTCAGACATGAGGGCTACAAATCATCCATTGAGTTATCGCCTTGTGAGTCATACAATGGCCTCTCAGAATGCCATTATCCTGAACTACATCATTCTAGACTACAGGCTCTTTGTGTCGATGTCGGCACACACAGCGACCATTTACCTCGATAGTCGCGCAAGTGGGGTAGTTGACAGTCACGTAACGGGCCTGAAATCTAGACAGGTACCGAATGAGGCTGATGGCCAGCCAGTCTTGCAGAATGCAAGATACAACTTGGCTTAACTCAATGTTATTATAATTACTTTCTCTTTTTCCATACTTGTTATGAACTCGGGCTTTAGGATCAATTACTTTCTTGTGAGAAATCTTTGGCCCAATGCTTGAAACTAAAAGAATACCTAAGTGCTCATAGAATTCACTAGTAAGCTTATGAGGCGTAAGAGACGTTGGCAAACAAGCTTCCCCAAAAGCCTTAATGAAACACCTGAATGTCTGAGATATCATCAGCATATTAAGAAACATTTACTTCAAGAATCATATGACAAACGGTATGGGAGCAACGTGCAAGGTGACAAATCAAAGCAAGCAACAAACGAAGGTAATGGGCAGCCACAGCCAGAGATACAGCCTGGGTTCGTACACGTTTCCATGACTTTCCAGGGATGGTTTGTGACTCTTTTCATAGTTTTCCTTGTAATTTTGCTGCATATTCACGATACACATATCCCAAACAATGACTGTAATTCATGATTGATGTTGTCAAAAAAAAAAAAAAAAATGAGTAATGACTTGTGAGTGTGCTTTATTGACTCTTCAGTAACAAGTTGCGTATAATGGGTCAACATGTATCTTTATTTCTTTCTAAATACTTTCTTAGAATATGAATTTCATGAAATCCATGTCAGATTTCAATTTTTTCTAAGAGACAAATTATATATTTCCAGGATTTCCCAAACTTGAAAACAAAATTCGATGATATTCCAGGTCTAGAAACCTCAATTTCAATTTCCAAGATATTCCATGATTCTCCAGGACCCGCGCGAACCCTTCTGCCAATGATGGTTACCTAAGGTTCGCTATTGGTACAGTACACTCCTTATACTAGGGAATATTTAGACAGAAAGGGTTCAACATACCCAAACAAAATTTTGTACAGCCATCATACCCAAAGAAATGAAATTAAGATAGATAGAGAACGAGTGAAAGAGAGACAGAGTGAGAGAGAGAGAGAGAGAGAGAGGAGAGAGAGAGAGAGAGAGAGAGGAGAGAGAGGAGAGAGAGAGAGAGAGAGAGAGAGAGAGAAGAGAGAGAGGAGAGAGAGAGAGAGAGAGAGAGAGAGAGAGAGAAAAGATAGAGAGAGAGAGAGAGAGAGAGAGAGAGAGAGAGAGAGAGAGAAGAGAGAGAGAGAGAGAGAGAGAGAGGGGGGGGGGAGGGAGAGAGAGAGAAGGGAGAGAGAGAGAGAGAGAGGAGAGAGAGAGACGAGAGAGAGAGAAGAGAGAGAGAGAGAAGAGAGAGAGAGAGAGAGAGAGAGAGAGAGAGAGAGAGAGAGAGAGAGAGAGGGAGAGAGAGAGAGAGAGGAGGGAGATAGAAGAGAGAGGGAGAGAGAGAGAGAGAGGAGAGAGAGAGAGAGGTGAGAGAGAGAGAGAGAGAGAGAGAGAGAGAGAGGGAGAGAGGGAGAGAGAGGGGAGAAGAGAGGGAGATGA
>NW_020869612.1:932521-935021 GCF_003789085.1 Penaeus vannamei | reverse complement strand
CAGGATCTCTTGAGCTCCAAAAAATCAGTCAATATATTATACTACGAACGAACATCCATAAAGTTCTGCTAATGGAGATTTTTTGAATTTGCATTAGAACAAAGGTGAAGGCAAGCTTATTGAATTTGATATATAGTTTTAACTTTTTGACATTGCCTCACATCAGGATATAACATGATTATATCTTCTAGTATGTCACTTGAGTGTAGAAACCACGTAGTTCTTCATCAACTCATCTATACTCCAGTTTTAGCATTGTTACACTTGATATCTGGCCATAACATAATCATGGATTCCAGCGTTAAATTATAGCGCGTGTGTATTTTCTAGTACACTAAATGAGATGAAATAATAACGAAGTTGTATAAGCCATGCTGTCTAAATTTAAATTTATGTACTACATGGTTGCTTGAGGCATGTGTTCTTTTATGTTCTCTATTGAATCTAAAGGTATAGCTCCTTCAACACTGCACTTCTTACGTTTTATGGTCACAGCATCATACTGATTTGTTTCGTAATAATGTCATAATTGTTTATGTTACTGCTGTCTGATCTTTGAGAATTTATCGGGCTGTCCAATTCTCCATGCAGGAAGTTTTAATCATGTGGGAGACGCTAACAAGTACCACAGGGTCTTTATTGGCCGTTTGCTTTTAACATGTTGGCCTTTTTAGCTGACCAACGTCTCCATGGTTGGTTATTCCAGCATATCATGGCATTCACAAAAATGTAGAACATGCTACACTTTCTCGATATATCTCATATTTCTATTGAAAGCATCTAGCCACAGACTAATGAACCTTGGTGTGGGCCTAAGGGGTACTCTCCAATGCCACTTTTTATTTTTTTTCAACTTAGATTGTCCATGCATCTTAATGGGCCGTGCTGAGAGGATGAGGACTCAGTGTAAATGAATGTCATTATCAATGCAAACAGTGGAATTATTACCTCTAAGTAATATATATGCACATTAAGATTCACTTTGAAATTAAGTAAACATGTGCTAATCGATACAATGGATATATTAGAATCCAATCTAAAAGCTTCCCTTGAATACAAAAAAATGTCTCCTCTTCAGTATCAAAGCCAAGTTAAAGTCAAGAAATGCAGTATCTTGCAAAACATCCTTGACTCCAGGGGAAATTCGTACAGGCTTTAGTCTAAATCATGCAAAATAAATGTGTTGGTTTGGGGGCAAGAACTATTGAAAAAAATGCTGCCTTAGATTTATATTATTTCATGAAACACTATTATAACAAAACAGAAAATTTTCATTTTGTTCAAGATAATGCATTTTTTATTGCCTTCAGTCCCTTTTTCTACTTCTGAATATTTTGAGTACATGGAATCGACTCTAGAGCATAAACTAGCGTCTATATGATCAGTGACCTTCTTAAAGATAATTTTCTCAAGTACTTTAGAAATGGTCTGTTAAAATTAATTATTACATTTTTAGTTCAGGAATTTAAGCTTCCTTGTTTAGTCTATATAAATGAAAATGTGAATTTACTAATATCTGGGGAACGAATCAAAGTATACTGATAGTAATCCATTTGTGGTTTACCCAAAGGAAATGCCAGGCCTCGGTTATCTCAGCAAAGTCAAAGGTCATTAGCAGAAGAAACTAATGGAATATTGATATTTCTGTTCATTACCGAAGTAAAATCCGTTAATTGTATCCAGCGTTTATTAAGAAATTGGATATTCAATTTTTCAAATGTATAGATATTTGGCATCATGGTTTCCCTTTGATATTGAGCCAGCTTCTAAATAAATATTTTCCATAGATAAAGTTGGGTCAATAACGAACACGAGGGGATTTCCCTTGACTATTTGTTTGTATAGTCGAAAGCTTTATAATAATCACTGATAACTCTGATCTTACTCGAGAAAATCTTCATCTATTTCAAAATACCTGTCACGCCACGTGCCATCATGTGCTTATAATTTTAAGAATAGGTGTTTTATCCATCATGTTCCTTTCTGCCGTAAATTATCTCGAACAAAGTAGAAACAATACCATTTACAATATTTTAACAGTTATGTGATTAAACTTGCCATCAGTCAAATTAGTCTGCCTGTCTGAATCCCACGCGACTAGCGGCGCACTGTTCGCGAAATGAGAAATGAAATGAGGCTGATTGTCACCGTAGAGTAAGGTACGCGGTGTGTTGCCATTTTGTACAGTATACTAAATTCACCATAAAATGACAACATACCTCGCACTTTTTATATACATACATGTGTATATGTCTATATATATGTGTGTGTGTGTGTGTGTGTGTGTGGATGTGTTTGTGAATACGTATGCATACACACACACACAATACATATATATATGTATATATATATATATAATATATATATATATATATATATATATATATATATATATATATATGTGTGTGTGTGTGTTGTGTGTGTGTGTGTGTGTGTGTGTGTGTGTATATATATATATATATATATATATATATATATATATATATTATATATATATATA
>NW_020869612.1:925021-927521 GCF_003789085.1 Penaeus vannamei | reverse complement strand
TGAATTTAATTGAGCGTTTATCCATATGTGAGTAGTGTTTTATTATGTAATCTGTATTTCATTCTGCTATATCCACTAATATTACGGAATTTAGATTCACAGAAATATATAACTTCGTGAATATAGATTCTGTTACAGATGATAGTAATGAGCTTAGAAGTACCTTTAACCATTTCAAAGATTAGCTCTTATTTTTTCCACTTCTTTGCACAGTCCCTTCGGTTGTTGTGCCGGATGCACCTGGGTGGCTGGTGACGTCACTGGACTCCTCGTCTGACTCGGTGACACAGGGATCGTTTAGTTAATTTAGTCCTCTATTTACCACCCTGTCTAACTGCACAGGCGTGGGCAAGCTGTGCCACATTTGATGCATGGTCAAAACATTATATAACAGTATTACAGTGGAAATCTAGATCATAACATTATTACGATCTAAAATATATCATTTAAAGGAAAAGAACAACCACGCAGTAATTTATCTAGTCATCTACCAAGCCGGCGTGGAAAGGCAATGTAACATTTGATATGTGGTCATGTGAGTTCAGTTTAACTTTAAGTTTATTTACCACTCTGGCTAATTGCTCAGGCGTGGGTAATCGTGATTACAGAGTGTTACATATATTCACCTACATTCGACAGAGTACAGTATTCTGTGATTACAGTATTTATACATGGTAAAATGTACTTATACATGGTAAAATGGGAATATGTCATACAACATGCATACAACGTATATTACCTAAGTTGATCTACCTATGCCTTTGTGTTTACATAAGTGTTCTGTGGTGTGTTCTATGATTATGATAGTTTTACATAGTAAAATTGGGATATAGCATGAGTATATCTTCCAATGTATCAGATGCTATAAAATAATCACATAGTTCTTTATACTTCATGTTAGGTGGTCTGAAAGGCTGTATCACATGACACTCCGAGATATAATGCTCAAGCGTTCGCTTATTTTCCTCGTCACACAGTCTACATCTAGATTCCTCTGCACTTGGTCATGTGAGGAAACGAAACGTGGCTGGACAAAACCGTAGAGTTGTAAATTAATGGAAGTTCTATCGGTTTATCTTTGGGAAATTATATACTGTATATATAACCTTGTATTTCTTTAAAAAATCATAGAATATCTCCATGTTTGATTTCGTCGTTAAGCTTCTCAGAAGAGGCCCAAGTTGTTCCACATATGATTATTCATAAGATTAATGTGTATAGTTTGGTCATACTGATGTGGCAGGATTCGCGAAAATGACATTCTCATATTCATCTTCAGCAATAGAAGCCGTGGTTATGCTCACAATAGGAATTCAGACGTTGAAAAAATGTCTTTGTGGCCGACGGAAGACTTTCGCGTCTTAGAGGTTCTCTGATCTCGTGTGCCTCGTCTGCATGAATGGAATCCTAAATGGGCTCCACATCACCCCCCCCCCCCCAAAAAAAAAAAAAAAAAAAAATCTACGCGGCAGTACTGTGTTTGCTGCATAAAACTATATTTTCATTTTGTTTTTTTCTATTCTTTTATTGTCTGTTCTTGTTTGGGAGTAGCTGTTGGCGACTAACAGATATTTTACGCACGAATTAATTTACCTGCTGACCTTTATGAATCGTTGCTCTTCTTGCGGTGGGAGAGGCCTGCATTGACAAGTGATATACAGATATTCAAAGCATATACTAAGCCTGATCTGTAAACTAGGACATTGTTGGTTGTTTAGATTACCCCACGACGATGTTAGCCAATACTCGTCATTGTATTGAGATATGGAATATTATCAAGCAATAAGATATGTTTAAGTCTCCTGACAAAAAGAGGAAGGGAGAGATAGATACATAGAGAGTCAGAGAGAGAGAGAGAGAGGGGAAGAATCAGATAGTAAAGGAAAGAGAAAAGGAGTAGGGAAGAGAGGAGAGAGGAAGGGAGAAAGATGGATTGGAGATAGAATGAGGGGAGAGTTACATAATGGGTGTTAGAAAGATAGAGTGAAGAAGAGAGAGAGAGAGAGGTGGGGAGGGGGCCGATAGATAGCAGAGTGGAGTGGAGGGAGAGAGAGATACATATAGTCAGAGAGAAAGAAAGAGACAGGTAGGGGAGAGGAGAAAGGGAGGGAGGAAGAGGGAGAGAGAGAGAAAGTGGGGGTGGTGTATAAATAACAGGGGGAGACAGAAGGAGGGAGGAAGGGAGAGGGAGAGAGAGAGAGAGAGCAAGAGAGGGAAAAATAGAGAGAGAAATAAACAGAAATTTAGAGATAGAGAAAGAAAAAGAAAAGAGAGAGGGGTGGGCGGGACGAAAAGAGAGAGAGTAAGAGAGCAAAAGAGGGAAAAACAGAGAGAAAAATAAACAAAAATGCAGAGATAGAGAGAAAGAGAGAGGGGACGGGACGAGGAAGAGAGAGAGGGGGGAGTTGAGAAAGAAAGAGAGAGGGAGTGAGAAGAAGGGAGGGCGGGAATGAGCCAGGGAGGAAGGGAAAAAGAGAGAGAGACGGAAGAAGAGATTGAT
>NW_020869612.1:910021-917521 GCF_003789085.1 Penaeus vannamei | reverse complement strand
TATGGGGCGTTATTATACTGCTGTGTGATAGGTCGTGACTTTTCCCTCCTTCATATCTATCTCTCACCTATCTATCTTTTTCTCCTTGCTCTTTCTTTTACGTCCTACTTTTTCTCGCTTTCTTACTCCTTCTATCTATCTCTTTCTTGTCTTCTCACATCAATACTTCACCTATATACTATATATCAATACACTATCATACTCTTTCATCCTCCATCCCGTACTATACTTCCTTCATCCTTATACTATACTCTACTTACTCTCTCTATTATACCCTATCACATACCCTTACCTCACTATACTCACTCATATACACCTTACACCTCTCATATCACTGAATATATATACTATACTCATATAGTGAATTCAAGTCATATAGCATAATAGCTATATTACTCAAAGTAGGGGAATCCCATTCCACCTTTATATAGTATAATGTATAAATTTACCCTGTCAATAAGCACTACGAATATATATATCTATGGAGTGATTCTTATGAGTAGCCGCACTCACACTGAATGTATATATAAATCAGGCAGATACTCCCGCACGCCTCAATCCAGATATATCCCTATTTACTATACTATATATACACTCCGTATCATCTAATCGATTATTATACTACCTACAAATCCACAGTAGTTATATACCTAGCAACCCCACTGCCTCCTCAGTCGATCACTGGGTATTATCCAGTAGGTAGTAGTATAGACATGGTATAGCGTAATTCGTAAGTTATACGCGATCGACTATGGTATAAAAGCTGTATGACATGGACGGCTGATAATCAAACAAGTAATGGGTATATACAGTATAAACGTGATAGCATATATACCATACAGAGGATATAGTTTGGATATGGGTTACTAATAAATTAGTGAGTGAGAGTACATATATACATATATATATATATACACAGGTAAAATAATATTATGAGAAATAATAACAAGTATATACATAAAAGTACTACAAAAAAATGTATATATGAGCATATAGAAAAAATAAATAATAAAATAGTTAAGTGTATAGTTACTATTATTATTATATTTATTTTGTACTATAAATACATTTATTATTACTTGATTGGATATATACGTATATATCAAGATTGATAGATGAATCTACGTCTATATATATATACTATATAATATACTGGAATGTATATATATTAAGTGTTATAGCCTATAGGTTATACCCATAAATTATTTTACTTAGAGGTAGGTATCTGAGAGGATAGATACGTAGTATAGTATAATATATAGAAGATACTAATTTATCTAGAAACTTATAAGGTTAGTTAATTGAATAAAATATACTAAGTCTATCTGTTATTTACTATATATATATGAATCAATTCTTCTGTGAATATAATATTATGATTTTATAGATATAATGTATATGATAATATAATATTAGTATATGATAAAAATATATATAATAAATATAATATAGAGATGATTATATTATATTATAATATAATATTATCACATTCGAAATATAATAATATACATAATTAAAAAGTATTATAATAATGTATATATTAATATAATATATGATAATTTATAGATAATGATAAATATCAATATATAATTTATATCATATTATATAAAACATGATAGGTAAAAAATACAACTACAACATGTTGATACTATGGATAGAAAAACCCACAATGAGAACCAAACTCATCTTGCTTCAATAAATCTATGATATGTTGATGTGGGGGTATTTGCAATTAGAATAGACAATACAGTAATATATTGATAATTATGTGATATATATTATATAAAATAAAATAATATAAAAAGATAATTAATTGATATAACTAGATAATATATGATAATAATAATTATATAGTATAATGTAAATTTATAAATAATAATATAATAAGATCATATATATACCAAAGTGTGTGTGTGTTGTGTGTGTGTGTGTGTGTGAGTTGGTAATACATTGATATATAATGATCTATACCTACCTATATCCTAACTATCTAGTCACAGATCAGCACAACCACACACACACAACACAAAATCCACACACACACACACACACCACTACACAATTCACACACCAAACATCACACAACAACACTATCAAACACACACCACAAGTATCACAATCACACGACCTATCTATCACATCTCCACACAACTACGACACAATCACACACACAACAACATCACATACAACAGCACAACTACATATCTACACACACACACTATCACACACAAATACACACACATCTACTCACACAAAAACCACACACACACCACTACACACACCACACATCAAAACTAACAGCCCACACACAAACACACACACACCCACTACTACATCACACACACACACACACACACACAAACAGTTCACACTACACTATCAACAGTCATCACACACGATGAGTTATAGAATATATATATATATATAATATATTATATTAAGTATATGTAATGATCATATCAATAATATATAAGTAATATAATCTAATAAATAATAATAAATAATAATAATTTATTTATTACAAATACAATATTATAATATTATATATGTATAGTATGATTAAATTAATATTTATATAAATTAAAAGTATATATAATGATTAAATTAAAAAATATATATCTAGATATATATAATAATAATATACTATGTGTAGTTGTGTAAGTAACGATGTGAACTTGATGTGATATTATAAATACTTATATATATATAATAATAATAATAATATATATTATAATAAATTAATATATATATAATATTATAATATCAAATATAAAAAAATATTATAATTATTATATATATATATATATTATATATGTATGTATCATATATAGTATAAGTATATAATAAATGATATAAATATTAATATAATAAATTATATATATATGTAGTGTTTGTGTGTGTGTGTGAATATGAATATCATGTGTGCTAGATGTATGATGTGATGAATGTGTGTGATGTGTGTGTGTGCGACTCTGCAATGATATTATTATATATATCAATGATCTTAATTATACATATATGTGATTATTATAATATAATAAGATATATAGATGTTATATATAATATAATCAATAAAATTAGACTATATATATTAACTATATAATAATTAATAATGTATTTATACTTATTTAAATATAGAATATACCTAATAATAATATGATGAAATAATATAAAATGAATATTATATAAATTATACATATAAAATAAATAATACAATAAATAAATATAATATAAAAGATAATAAACCTATATAGATATGATTATTGTATATAACGTAATAATTAATAGAATGAATATATTAGATATATGAATAATAATAAGATTATAATAATAATAACTCAATAATTAATGAATTATTATATATATGATATAATAATAATTAAATATACAATTAATTATTAAATAATATAATAATTAATATATAATATCAGATTATAACATAATATAGACTAATAAGTTTACAAATTCCTATAAAGTTCCACCTCCGTATGTAGCGCATCAAATGAACATCGAGGAAAGTTTGAACGTTCATTTCGCATCGAAAGGAGCTCCTTATTGCACGCGGAAAGCGTCATTCTCCAAACCAAATTTTAGCGAGAAAAAGAACTTGTGCCTAGAAAGAAGGGCGATTTGCATCTCGCGCTGGCAGCTTGGATAAGCCGCGAGCGCCAGGGAAGCATTCATTCATAGATTATATATTATCAGCAAGTCACAACTATTACGTTGCCTAATCACTTATCATAATGGAAACTCACTTAATAACTTTCAAACACTCTCCGATAATGCATAAATAAAATGCATGGTTATTATAATGATTAAATACATGAGAGCTGAATAAGACAGGAGCAGAATTGGATCCAGACTACAGCTGAAGTAGAGAACTATAAATCTATTATTGTCAGTGAATGAGTTAACCTGAATATTCAACTAATAAACGTTCTTCTTGAAAAATAAATTGGCTAAAGCAAATGCAGTCTAAATCTTCGGGTCTCTCAAAACAAGAACGCGTTCATCGTGCAGGATGCAAACGCTACCTCTCCGCATTATTAATAATAAGAAACTGCACTGACTGAAGAATGGTATCATACGGTTCCCACTCCACGGGCTAAACTTATGATAGCCTATCTCTATGCACATGTATGTTGTCGCAGATATTAATGGACATCCGTATCTCCAGAGCAAAAATTCTAATTCGAGGCGCATTTCTCTTGTTAAGCCATAAGCATTAATACATGCGTAGATTCAATAAAATTACCATTCATACAATCATATAGGGATCGTTCTGAAAATACCAAATGTGCTAATTATACGAAAAGCCCCCACCTGTGCGCCAGCGCAGGGCTTCTAACGGCCGGGGAGCAGATGGATCCCTCATGGAATAAGTGTGAATTAGAAATAATGGAATAATCGGATGGAGAAGTGAAATGCTGAGGTTGCAGCAATTGATAAACTAGATATATTGTGGAGCTAACGAGAACCAATGTCTGCATGTTGGAACATCTGTAAGTATGAACTGTGCAAAATAATATTCATACAGTGCAGAACCATTACGATACTTTGAATAATCAATAGTTAACTATATCAAATGATTAATCTATTTAACATCATTTTCATTGTATATCCTTGCGAACCAATGAATCGTCAGAGATAAGTCACGAATCAATCAAGACAGGATCGAATCATCTGCCTAAGTGATAAATGGACGAATCAGCTGATGAACGCCTAGTAGAGTATCTCACGAGCGTACGTGTATAACCGACATGGATTTCTAATCAGTAGAATGCACATGGAGAAATCTATACATCTATCTAGTAAATTAATCAGCTTTATGCACGGCACAACTGTAATTGAACATAGCTCAGAGCCAAGAGGTTATAGAACAAAAGATTGTCGATCAACATTAATAATACATGACACTGTACACTCCTCTTCTACAAAAATAACAAATTAACCTAAATGATCTGTATGTAGTATATTATAGATAATAACTAGATTCCTCTAAAAAAAATGATTTTCAAGATTTCAATGACCATCAATACTTAGGTGATGCTGAGTGGTGCAGCATTGAATCGACTGGGAACAACGGATTTAAAGGGCTGAAAGAGAATGATATATAATGATCATCATATGTGCTGTGATTAATATAGTGATGATGTGTCTGTCTGTCTGTCCATGTTATGTATAATAATTAAATAAGATAAAGATATTTACAATTTTAATAAAAAATTAATAATCTATTACATATATCTATCTATCTGTCATGTCTATGTTCTCTCTCTACTCTCCTCTCACACACACGACACGCAAACGCATCTACGCACAACTCTCACACACACAAAACACACACACACACACACAACACACAACAACACACACACACAACACACACGACACACCAACACACACACACACACACAATAATAATATAATTATACACATATGCGCACATATATAATTAAATATATATGATTAATATAATATATATGATAAATAAATAATATTATAGTATAGTAAATATAAATAAATGTAATAATAAATTAATAACAACAAAACAAATAAATATTACATAATTAATAATAATAAAAAATTAATAATTAAATTAACTTAAATTATGAATAATAATTATATATGAAAATTAATATAAAAAAATAAAAAAATAAAATAATAAATATATATTAAATAAATATATAATTATTATAATAATATTAATAAATGATATAATGTAATTATATAAATTATATATAATAATTTAGAATAATGAATATAATTATAATATAAATATTAATTAATAATATATAATATATAATAATAATTAATATTATATATAGTTAATAATATTTATATATAAATATAATTAATAAATAAATTAAGAATGTAATATAGATAATAATATAGTAGTATATATTAGTAGTGATAGTTGTGTGATGGTGTGTGTGAATGTATAGTGTTGTATTATTCCAATCAAATCCCTCGTCGTCTCCTCATCTCTGCTTCTCTCTCTCTACTCATACATCTCAATACTCTACTACTCTCTCTCCTCTCTCTCTCTCTCTCTCGAAAATATATATATATATTATATATATATAAACTAAATTAATAAAAAATACAATTAAGATAAATAATAATATATATGTTTAGTGAGTATCGTCCGTGTGTGCGTAAGCTAAGAAGTTATATAATTGGTTATTCTGGGATGTTGCGTTGATGTATCAACCTCGATGCGTTAATTGCACAAATTATAGTCCATTTAAGTGACTTATCTTCCCTATTATCATAAATGAAACATCCGGTAGACGTTCCTCATTATAAATTCACATGATATAAAATGAATATTATATAGATGTAACTGCGAACATATCTTATCTAAGTAATCAAGTAACAGCGGAAAAATAAAAATATTAAATACAATGATACATATTTAACATTCCAACAGAACGATTCATCATATCATCAGATTAATAAAATAATTAAACGGCATGTGAAATAGACCATTTCCTGTGATCTTAATAATGAGTACACGGACTGCTCTAAAATTAAGTGAGTGTCGGAATAGATATAATTGCGTTATCTAACCTATAAGATAGAATTATATAAAGAAAATTAGAATCAAACAACATTGCGTAACGCTAGGTATGACGAATGTAAAGCATCGAAATAATACATTTAAACTGTCTATCACCTTTCACCTTACGATCTTATCCGACTTTTTCCCAACACTTATCTAATGAAAGCTGGTCTCTCCATCTAAAAATCTGCTTCTATATCAATTCAATCTCAACTGTATCGCTACAATCCAAGCTTAATACTCCTGATATCTCGTTCGGAATCTTCCAACCTTAACGACACAGCGACACAGCTAGAACCACGAAGGACAAAGCGAACATACACATACACACGACACACGAGACAAACACACTGAGCAAACACACACATCAAATCACGAGCAATATACCAGCACACACCACCACGTCACAGCTACACACAGCGACACACACATTCACAACGTGCGCAACATTACAATGATCAGTCCTAATAGAGCTTGACTATGGATAACGCGCTACAGCACACACAACACATGAGCCGATATCTACTATCGGACACACATCTAGCACACACCAGCAGACACAACGCTAACACACACACACACACACACACACACACACACACACACACACAAACCAGCACACACACACACACAGACATACACGCACATAAACACAACCACACACACCACATAAACACACAAACACACAAATATATATACATATGTATATCATGTATATGTATAAATATATATATATATATACAACATATATACATACAAATACATATATACATTATATATATATACATGTATACTATATACAAATAACATACACATATATATACACACATATATATATGCAGATACACACACACACACACACACACATACATAACACACACACACACACACACACACACACACACACACACACACACACACACACACACACACAC
>NW_020869612.1:882521-890021 GCF_003789085.1 Penaeus vannamei | reverse complement strand
TATACTTAGGGTTATTGAAGGGTGGTGGTAACGGTTGTTACCATCAACACCATCGTTATTATGATTAAAATGTTAAATATTAGTATAGTAATGATGGAAGCAACAAGAACAATAATGATCAAACCAATAATAATGATATAATATGTAAAATAATAAAGAAGATAATAATAGTAAAAATAATAATTATAAAAATAACAGAAACAATAATTATGGTGTTGTTAATGATAACGATGATAATGATAATCATTATGATGATGAAGATGATTATCATTATCATTACTTTTATATTCACTATTATTATCATTACTATCATTATTATCAATGTTTTTATTAATATCATTATTATTATTATCACAGTTATTATTACTTTTGTTGCTTTCCTTCATATTATTTTTAGGATTGTTATTAATGTTTTTATAGTTATTATTATTATATTTATCATTATTGTTATTATTATTACTACCATTATTACTATTATTGATGTTATTATTACTATTACTGTTGTTATTATTATTATTATTATTATTATTATTATTATTATCATCATTATTATTATTAATGTTATTATTATTATTATTATTATTATTATTATTATTATTATTATCATCATTATGATCATTATGATTATTATTTTCAATATAATCAATAGTATCATTATCATCGTCATTATTATCATTATCATTATTATCTTAAGCATCATAATTAGTATTTGTTATCATTTTCATTGCCATTATTGCTCCTATTATCATAATTATTGTTATTTTACTATTATTATCATCATTTTATCTATATTATTATCAATATTAATGTTATTATAATTATTATTATTGCTATTATTATTATCATAATCATTATTATCATTATCCTTATTATCACCATCTCAGGCATCATACTTATTGTCATTATCATTTGAATTATTGCTTTACTTTTATTATTGTTATTGTTATTATTGCTCTCATTATTAATATCATTATCATCATTATTACTATTGTTATCATCATCATCATTGCTATCATTATTAATATCACTATCAATATCATTATTATTGCTGTTATTATTATCATATCACTGTAATCATTACTATTATTATCAGGAATATTACTATTATCATTATCATTATCATTGTTATTATTAGTATTATTATTATCATTATTATCGTCATTATCATTATTATCGTCATTATCATTATTATCATTATTATTATCATTATTATTTTTTATCATCATCATTACTATCCATAATGATAGTATTATATTTATTATTATTTCATTATCATTAACATTGTTATCATGGATATTGTTATCATTGTTATTATTATTGTTGTTGTTGCTATTATTATAACGTTTTATTGTTGTCGTTTTTATCATTATAATTGCTATCATTATTATCCATATTTTATTATAATTATTTGAATTATCATCATCATTATTATCTGAAATATGATTATCTGCTTGAATATTATTACCATCATTAGCATTACTGCTGTTACTACTATTACCACTAGTTATATTGGTAGTAGTGGAAGCAGTTGTAGCAGTAATGCTACGACTATTACAATAATTATCACATTGTTTTTATTCTTATCATTATCACTATTACTGTTATTATCATTATTATTACCATTATCATTATCATTATCATTATTATTATCATTATTATTATTATTATTATTATCATTATTATTATTACTGTTATCATTTCTTTATCAATATTATTTTATTATTATTATCATCGTTATAATTATCATTATTATTATTATCGTTATAATTATCATTATTATTATTATCGTTATATTATCATTATTATCATTATCAATATTTTTAATCATCATTATCATTACCATTGCTATTATCCGTAACAGTAACAGTAGTAGTCGTAATGATAATAACAATAATGATTATGATAATAATAATCTTTACTATAGTTGATATGACTATTATTATTGTTACTATTATCATTATTATAATGATAATTACTTTCATTATTATTACCATATTATTATTAATATCATTAGCACCGTCATTATCACACATACACACACACACACACACACACACACACACACACACACACACACACACACACACACACACACACACACAAACAAACATATATATATACATAGATACACATATATGTGCATGCGTGTGTGTGTGTGTGTGTGTGTGTGTGTGTGTGTGTGTGTGTGTGTGTGTGTGTGTGTGTGTGTGTGTGTGTGTGTGTGTGTGTGTGTGTGTGTGTGTGGATGTATTGGTGTGTATTTGTGTGTATACATATGTGTATGTATATATATATATATATATATATATATATATATATATATATATATATGTATACATGTGTGTGTGTGTGTGTGTGTGTGTGGCGGGGGGGGGTGTATGTATACGTTTTCATTTTCCTTTGTGGGTTAATCTCTTAATAACTTTCAGTTGTACAGTCATATTTTCCACAGTCATTCACCGACGACGATTCAACACTTTCAGCTACTAAACGATATACTTTGTTAAGATCAATACATAGCAGAGCTTCAGTCTTCAGCCGTGGCGATGCTTGAGGAACCGAGGCAGTCCGCTCCCACCCAATTTAACACTACAGTCATTTCCTTTCTTCCTTCTTTCACCAAACAAATGGTGTTCGCTTACATCTGCCTGCACCTCTAATTCAGCTCTACTTAACTACTATACCCTCCCCCACCCCTCTTAATCTCCCCAATGCCGTCACTATATTAAAATGAAGATTAAATTCCAGTTAAGCCATTCCAGGATGAGACGACTTGCCATGAAATTACTTCACATTTTTTTTTTTCATTGTGTCTTTCCTTCGTTTGAAATATCCGTACATTTCTCTGACAAGCATTTTCTTTTTAGCTTTTTTATCAATACATTCCTCACAAATATTGCTAAACACACACTAGCACACAATAAGTATGCATTTATATATATAGAAACATTACATTTTGTGTGATGTTGTGTATACATACATACATATATTATATTATTTGCTGATGTGTGATGGTGTGTGATATGTTAGTTATTATTATTACTTGATGTGTGTGAGTAGTATAATGTTTGTTAAGATGTGTGTATGTGTATTCATATCTATTTATATTATGTTTGTGTGTGTGTGTATGTGTATGTATAGTGTGTGTGTGTAAAAAGTGAAGCTGTGTGTATAGTACAATATATCACATATATATAAAACATATATATAGCCACACATTATATATTCATTATATATACATACATACATTATAGTATTAGTATATAATATATATATAATATTATTTGAATATATATACATATTAATATATATTATACATTTTACATATATATTAAACATTATATATATATATATTATTATATTATATATTATAATATATATTATATATTGATATATTAATTAATATATATATATACATACTTATATATATTATATATATAATATATGGTGTGTTGTGTTAGTGTTGTTGATGTGTGTTGCATTAGTTCGTGTAGCACATCGTGCATCTACTGATCAGTGATAGCTAGTCAGCTGACTAGATCGACACACACACACACACATTATACCATATAAATAACACTATGTAATCATCATACAAACTACACTACAACTATATATCGCCAACACAACTAACACACACACCACTTAACACACAAAATCAACATCACACACTATAACACACTACCACACACCACACACACCATAAACACTACACACATATCATACTAACACCACAATTCACACACAACAATATATATATTTGCATCAATCATCCTAACATCTATCAATCTACCTAATTCATACTTATAACTTATCTACTATCTACAACTACAACACACTACAACCATACACACACATACACACACCAACACACACACTCTATATAATATATAATAAATATATTATTATTAATAGTTATATTATATATATTATAGATTATATTATACTACAAATCTTTCTAATCATATAATTATACTACAATATATAATATACATTTGTATGTGTTTGTGTGTACAGTTTATGTGTGTGTGTGTGTGTGTAGTGTATGTGGTGTGTGTATGTGTGATGTGTTGTGTTGTGTGTGTGTATATGTGTGTTAGTATGTGTGTATGTGTATATATATATACACACAACACACATGCATACGTGTGTGCATGCTGACATGCTAGCTGCCTATATAAAAACTAATCATACACTAACAATTACACATCCACAATTATATCATATCACCTACACACATATACACACTAACTAATATCAATACACAAATTCAACTACACACACATATTATATATAATTAATAATTAATATATCATATTAAGTTATATATATAATATATTATATATATTATATATATCATTAATACCATATTATACTATTGAATATATAGAATATTATACATATTATATGAATATTATATATTACACACACACTAACAATCCTAACTCACAAACTAACAACACACACACACCCACACACACATATCACACACACCACACACACCACTCAACATATCACACTAATATATATATATCATTATAAATATATATGTTAGTATTACGTATATACCTATAGTATATACATGACTAATATATTACTATAACTTACTATTAGTTGGATGTGTATATAATTGTGTGTTAATATATAATACATGATTATCATGTGTGGATGATGTGTGTGTGTGTGTGTGATATATATATTATATATATATGTATGTGTGTGATGTGTGCGTGTGTGTGTGTGTGTTGTGTGTGTGTGTGGTGTGCTGCCGTGCTGCGGTGCGTGCGTGCGTGCGTGTGTGGTGTGCATGTGCATTATTATTATGTAGTATTAGTGAGACTATATTAGTGTGTGTGAGTGGTATGTATATATATATATATATATATATATATATTATATGCAAATGTCTTATAAGTTTGCCAAACAAGCGGGCGAACAGTAAAACGACTGAGGCAAGACTAGACACCCGCCGTAAATTTGTTTCATTTTATTTGTTTCAACCGTTTTCGAAGATTTATCAAATCTCCATCATCAGTGCTGTCATGATGAACCAGACAAAAAGACAATAAGACAATATTTACTGGTTTTCTAAATCTACAATAGTCCTTAAAGAACAACACAACTGCTATGGACATAATACAAAAAGGCAAATTGTCAAAACGTTTGATAATAAACATGAAACTATTAATTGTTTACGGCAGTATTAGTCCGTCTACCTCTTCGTTTCGCCTGTCCGACACTTAAGTGGCACACCTATAACGACAGACATCAAAGGTAAATACATGGCAAAAGACAGCACTGGATAGTTTTAGGAGGACAGAGAAGCTCTCCTACCGCTCCAAAAAGCTTCAGAAAGACATGAAGTTACTGAATTTATGCAAAATTTATGCTGTATTCCTAAATTCCTCCTATGCTTTATACTCCTAGACATAGAAGTCACAAGCCAAAAGAAATAAGAATCTGTAATCACTGCAATCTTAGTAAGGTTTTATTATTGAAATCTAAACTATCTCCCTTAGACTATATTTATATCACTAGACTCTTCAACAAGAATGTCCATAAAGAACACTTAGAGTTCATTAAGCTCACAGTACCCATCATAAAGTTCCTCAGTGCCCAATTTTTATTTTTTAAAACCCCCAAAGAACACTTAGAGTTCATTAAGCTCACAGTACCAATCTTTTAAAACCCAGATATGATATTAAGAAAAAAGCGAGAAAAAACAAGGAAATCTTTAGATTTTCTGAAAAAATCTTAATTGAAGAACAAAAAGATGTTACTCCCAGGCCTGGATTACTGTATGCTTTCCAATCTAAATGATTTTTTTTTGTCAATAATTCATAACCTCTATTTTCAGAGAGCTTTGTACAATTTCAAAGAACTATGACATTTATAATAACTCCTTTAATAATGCCACCAGTCATATATCAACTGCAACCAACACAACACTTCAGGTAGAGTTCTCTCGTCTAGCTAAACAGACGAATGATGCGGAGAGTGTCACGTCACTTCTACGAATCACAAGAATGACGAGTCCATAATAATCAGCAAAGCAGACAAGGGTCGGGATGTTGTCATTTTAATAAATGTGACTATCATTAGAAAGTACTTAGTATTCTTAGTGACCTTACTAAATTCAGAACAATCACTACTGGAATGTCCTCTCACTTGTTATACCTTGAAGACAAATTAAAAAGACTACTCTGGACCATTAAATCATCCATTGATGTAAGCACCAATAATTTCCTGTCAACTTCTGGTTCCAAACCTGTATCATTATACGGTCTACTCAAAGCATCTTTCTTTCAAATTATCACAGTGCTAAGTTTCTGGTCCCAATCATTTCCCCGTTAACTACACCATTGAAAATGTCACAACTTTTGCAAATGAAATCACGTCACTTAACTTTCAACAACCCCTCACCATGTGGAATCGATGTGGAATCATTGTTTATGAATGTGCCACTTCTGAAACAATGGAAATTATGGTTAACAACGTAAATTCCACCAATCTCATCAAATTTGATTTAACAAAAGACAGCCTCAAAAAGTTACTCTGCATTGCAGCTCATCACTCTGTATTCTCGTTTGATAATCATCTATAAACCCACACAGATAGTAGCAATGGGTTCCTCACTTGACCCCAATGCATTTTTTGTGACCATGAACTTAACCTCTTAATTAAAACATGCCACAACAGAATCTCAGACCTGAATTTTTAAACTACCGACGATATCCAATTTAGAACACAATGGAAATTCATCATTTCTATCCAGTTATATATGCTATTAACTATCACTTCTTCACACTCATCATTGCTAACTAACGTTTAAAATTTAAATTAACAATATATATATATCTCAAAACGCATTTATAAAATGTTACCTATGCGGAACGGCTCAAACCAAATTACATTTCTAGTACATGTATACTTAACCTAAAATGATATATTAGGACGTTATATTGCGCATACTTTAAGATATTTACAAATATAAGCAACCTTTAATTGGCTACTCTAGGCCTTCACTTTATTCAGCAATATACAGCCCATACTCAATTTAACGTGATAATCAGCAGCATAAAGCCACTCATCATCAGAGCTTATAACCTACGTAGCAATTGGATTGTTCTTCTTCCTTGACGAAATCAATTTTAGTTCTGTAAATACTTCTTTGTAATGAAGATTAACGATACTCACTCAACTAACTAATATATAATTTATTTTTATAAAATTACAAAGAACTTTCCATGTTATATATATATTATATATAATAATATTACAAATAAAAACATAATAAAATAAATAAATTGATAAAGCCATTAAAAAATATTAAAAAATATTTACATACTTAACATGACCTAACTGTATATTAAACTAATTGTAATAAAATATAGGTAATACACAGATATATAATATAATAAAAAATTGTCATATATTATATTAGGGTAATAATTAAGATACTTTGAACTAATCAATAAAAACGAACATTAAAAACAATTT
>NW_020869612.1:805021-812521 GCF_003789085.1 Penaeus vannamei | reverse complement strand
AGTAATAATGATATCCACAATGTACAAAAAAATACTAATAATTATTCAGTGTGCAAAGAAAGTATTAATATTCACAAAAAAATACAAATTATCATATTGACAGTGTACAAAAAAGTAATAATGATATCCACAAATGTACAAAAGAAAATACTAATAATTATATTGACAATGCAAAAAAAAGTAATAAAGATAATCACAATATACAAAAGAAAATCCTAATAATAATTATATTGACAATGTGCAAAAAAAGTAATAACGATATCCACAATGTACAAAAAAATACAAATAATCATATTAACCATGTGCAAAAAAAAGTAATAAAGATAATCACAATATACAAAAGAAAATACTAATAATTATATAGTGTGCAAAAAATACTAACGATATCTAGAACGTACTAATAATTATATTGACAATGTACAAAAAAGTAATAATGATATCCACAACGTACAAAAAAATACTAATAATTATTCAGTGTGCAAAGAAAGTATTAATATTCACAAAAAAAATACAAATAATCATATTGACAGTGTACAAAAAAGTAATAACGATATCCACAACGTACAAAAAAATACAAAGAATCATATTGACAGTGTACAAAAAAGTAATAACGATATCCACACTGTCCTTCCTCCACTCACGTCCTCCCCCTATTCCCTCAGGGTGCATCCTGGCCGAGCTGTACACGGGATACCCGCTGTTCCCCGGTGAGAACGAGGTGGAACAGCTGGCTTGCATCATGGAGGTGCTGTCACTGCCGCCCCACCACCTGCTCATCGCCGCCTCCACGCCACTTCTTGCTGGGGTTTGGGTGGGGGTGGCGCCGGGTGGGGTGGCCCGGGTGGGTTGGGTCGGTGGGTTGGGTGGGTTTAGGTGGGGTGTGTGGTGGGTCGGGTGGGGGCTGGGCTCGGTGGTGGGTGGTGGGGTGGTGGGTGTGGGTGGCCGTGGGTGTGGTGGGTGGGCTGGTGGGTTGAGCTGGCGTTTCTTATCTTGGATGGGTCTTTCTTTCTTTTTCTGGTTCTTGTTCGGGTTCTGTCTGTCTCTTCTTTGTCTGTCTTTTTCTTATCTTCTTCCTCTTCTTTTTTTTCTTTTTCTTCTCTTTTCTCTCTCTTCTTCTTTCTTTTCTCTTCTCGTCTCTCTTCTCTTTTTTATTCTCTCTCTCTCTCTCTCTCTCTCTCTCTCTCTCTCTCTCTCTCTCTCTCTCTCTCTCTCTCTCTCTCTCTCTCTCTCTCTCTCTCCTCTCTCTCTCTTTCTTTCTCTCTCTTTACTTTCTTTACCTTTTCCTCTCTCCCCTTTCCCTCCCCTCTCTCTCTCCCTCCCTCCCTCTCCCCCTCCCTTTCCCTGCCCTCTCTCTCTCCCTCTCTCCTCTCCGTCTCCCTCCGTCTTTCCCTCTTTCTTTCTCTGCCTCTTTCTCTTCCTTATCCCACGCATCCATCCCATACAACAAAACCCGCACCAGTTGCAAGAATCGATCAAAAGAAGAAAAAAAAAAAGAAAAAATGATTTATCTTGAAAAATGAATAACGTTTGCTTCGTTGGGTTTCAGCGTATGGCGTGGATTGGGGGTGGGGGGGGGGTGGGGTGGGGGTGGGGTGGGGTGAGGGGGTTGGTTTTGAAATCATTAACGACACTTCTTTGTTGTTTTCTTTTAATTCGTAATGAGCTTCATTAAGGATGGAGGTTGAAATTGTTTAAGACAGAGAGAGCTCTTCAAAGCGCCAGCCCCCTTGTTTTCTTCTTTTGTGCTGGTATTTTCTTTTTTTTTTATCATTTATGTTTATGCATCTTATTGGAAATTTGCAACGCAGGTGTGTGGTTGTATGTTCAGGGTCGCACATTCATATTATATGTAAACAGATATGCAAGTACGTACGCGCATACACTCACGCGACACACGCACAACGCACACAGCACACGCACACGCACACGCTCACTCACTGTCTCACACTCTCTCTCTTTCTCTCTCTCTCTCTCTCTCTCTCTCTCTCTCTTCTCTCTCTCTCTCTCTCTCTCTCTATCTCTATCTATCTATCTATCTATCGCTATCCTATCTATTCTTTCTAGTCAGTTCATTGATTTTTTCATTTTTTTATCACTGAACAATGTTATTGCACATTGCAAAGCCCGTAATTGATTATAAACTATCATTAAACAATTTTAGGACATGCATATGCAATCCATCGTTGAAAATGTACCGCCAGTCCACACCATATTAAAAGAACACAACCAAAACAAACAACATATTACCATATTAAAAGAACACAACCACAACAAACAACATATTACAACTACAGTCACTCTCCCCACATCATGACGCAACACGCCACACGCGCATCACCCAACGACGCTCACCGATTGCAAAGATAAGAGACGATAAAAACCCTCTCCTCTTTCCCCCTCGCAGACTCCAAGGGGAATCCCCGATGTGTGACGAACAGCAAAGGCAAGAAGCGCCGCCCAGGGTCACGTGACTTGGCCTCCGTCCTAAAGTGCTCCGATTTGAATTTCGTCCACTTCATATCTCGCTGTCTTGAGTGAGTCGCCTCTCTCGTTCGTGGGTGGATAGGTCAATAGGAGATAGAGGATAATAGATAGTTTATGATTTTTTATTATATGTATATATGTATGTATGTATATGTATATATATATGTATGTAAAGTATTATATATGTCTGTGTAATATATATGTCTGTAAGTATATATGTCTGTATGTCTAGATAGATAGATAGATAGATAGATAGATAGATATAGATAACAGACAGATAGATAGATAGATAGATAGATAGATAGATAGATAGATAGATAGATAGATATAAAACAAACGAGATTCTGCCCTCCCTCACGCCCTCCCTCCCCCGCAGATGGGACCCGTCGAGCAGAATGACCCCTGAGGAGGCGCTGCAGCACGAGTGGCTCCACCCAACCACCTCGAACGCGTCTTCTTCGTCCTCCTCGTCCCTCTCCACCACGGCAGGAGGAGGAGGAGGGGCGGAGAAGAGAGGAGGCGCCGTGAACGGAGGTCCGGTGGCGAACGTCCGCCGCCAGGGACCCATCACGCAGGACTCGACCGAGGATGAGAATTTTAGTCTTTATACGGTAAGGGGATAAGGGTTTTTTTTTTGTTTTTTTTTTTTTTTTTCTTTTTTTCTTCTTGTTTTTCTTCTTTTTTCTTCTTGTTTTTCTTTTTTTTCTTTTTTTTTTCTTTTTTTCTTTTTTCTTTTGTTCTTGCTTTTATTGTTTCTTTTTTTTTCTTTTTTGTGTTTTGCTCTTTGTTTCTGATTTTTTTTTGAGTGAGGGAGAGGGTTATGCTCCCTCTTTGTAATAGGTGGAAAGGTCTGTTTAGAGAATTTACGTTTTTTAAAATCTAAATTGAAGTTAATGAAAACAAGTAAGAAAGTAGAACATGGGTAACAAAATATATTTTATCAACAAGTCATAAATTATTACAGAAAGCACATTTTCCTTTTTACTGAATTTTGAAACTTCCTTATTTTAGCTACATGGGAAATAATTACGAAAATATTCATATTCATTAACCAGAAATTACATATTCTTTATCATATATATACTTAAGTGTATCACGCCATTATAATTTATATTTAACTTTAACTTCAACACTAGGGTTAATAAAACGAGCTTAAATTTAAAGTTCTCGTGTAAAACTGAGGGTCGTATGCTTAAGAAATTGTGGAATCCTCTTTTTAAAGCACACAATCAACTAAGGAACATAAGAACATAATAAGAACATAAAAATAAGAACATTGTATTATTGAAACTGACAGTCCTAGAATTGTTAACACTTTCTACAATCGCGAAGATTCTAACATTTGCAACAGGAACAACGAAGGGAATAGCATAGAAATTGTGTTAAAAACTGATTTGCGATGCAGTTTCTTTAAGCATACGGCCATGGGTCCTGTAGCGGCTCGGTTATATCCCGCCATATCTTCCCTTAGCATAACTCCTTAAAAAAAAAACAAATCTTAAAGAAATAACCCGTAACGCTAAGCCCCGCCCCCTTCCGCAGGTATACAAAGGCAAGCGGCACCGCGACAACTGCGCCCTCGCGGCTGAGTCCGGCGCCAAGAACGACAGCAGTTCGTCGGCCACCAACTCGAACCCCGCCGCCGCCTCCTCCAACGGCAACCAGGACGGCACCTCCACGGAGAATTCCCTCGACGATTCCGGAACGTTCCTCCCGCCAATCCTATAAAGCCGCAGGATCGATTAGGAGACGAAAGAGATAGAGAAAGAGAGAGAGAAGTTTTTTTTTTCTTTCTGTGGGAGAGACAGAGAGAGAACGTTTTTTTCCGATTGGGAGACAGACAGACATATATTTTTTCGATGAGACAGATTTTTGTCGTTGAGGAGACAAACAAACGCCCTTTTGCGATGAGAAGACATGCAGACAGACCTTTTTTTTCTCCCTCCCACCATGGTTCTTAGTCTCCAGTCTTATGCAAAGATAGGCTTTTCCTTGCGGTGTGGAATTCCTCCCGTTGAAGACCGTGGCAGGTTTGCTGGTCGCCGGGAGTGGAACAAATACCTGTGTAACTTGGTTTAGAGCATCCGAGGTGTTTTGCAACGTGTTACATGTTGCAGCCTTTTGGGTGGAGAAATCAGATATATATATAGATATATATATGATATTATTTTATAAACAATGGTGTTTACAGATGAATCATCCTATTTTATGAATGTAAAGTGACTGAGGACTGTATTTAGTAATAAGTGGTTATAGTATGAGAAAAAACACATTATTTACTAGTACAGTGTTGACCTCCTTCAAGAGATTTTGCCCTCGAGCAAAGTCATCCAATGTGCCCTATGCTGTGTATAGTACTATAGTTGCAGTCAATCTAGGTGTGGCCCGTGCCCTCCTCTTCAGGATCTTCTCTGCTGAATAAATAGATCTTCTCATATAAAAATACCCTTTTCACTTGCCACTTCAACTTCTACAAGATCCATTCAACATACATTAACACAGTATCAAAACTAGTGGTCCCTCAAGTGATAGATATGTATATCATTTTCACGTCTCGTTTTTTCTCACTTTCTCCTTTCTCTTTCCTTTTTTTCCTCTCTCCCAATCTCTTCCGCTTTCTCTTCCTGGCTCTCTACTCCTCTTTCCCCCACTCTTCTCTCACACATATACACACACTCGCTTCATCCAAAACCCACCAGTCAAGCGGACACATACCAGCAACCTAGTCCTGGCGTGTCTGTGCCATGAAATCCATCCATATCACCTCCTAACACTACTTACACTTCATCACACCAGTCAGATCTGAAGAAAGTACATCAGTATATAGTATCAAACGCTGTAATTTCTAATTGATTTCTCCCCCAGTCTTTCCTGGTTATTCCTATTTAAGAGTTTGTTATTGGCTTTAAACTCGGTATTGTTTGTGACTGTAAGGCCTATGCAACAGGGCAGCGGTTAAGGTTGCCCCCTCTTTATCCTTAGTGAATCTGGGTTTTGAAAATCTACGTCACACTTATCAAAACAACTGTTTTATTCTGGTGTTATATTGAGTTTTGACATGCCATTTTATGCATTGTGTGGCGATGCAATGTTGTATATGTCAGTATCTTTTCCGTGAAGATATTGGTATATTACTGCAAGACATCAAAAGGGATTAAAATTATATTGTTTTATGCTAAAAATATATCTCGATATATTATTTATACATATAAAAATGATGCTTTCAAACAACTTCTACTCTAGGGTTAATGAAACACGTTTAAATAGGAATTTCTCTTGTGAAACTCAGCCTTATATTGGCTCTGTGATAGCCTAACATATCTCTCATTAAGCCTTACCAAAGATATACCAAAGATGTATCTTTTTATAACTCAAGTCATATCTTTGTAGATCCTCGTTACCTCTTAACTGTGTTGTTTCAACCTTGGGTCTCCTGTATATTTTGCTAGGTTATGTTCTTTGTAGTGAAAGAATGTAAAGCAAGGAAAATTCAGTGTTAAAACCAAGGGGAAAGTGCGGAGTGATTGGGCAAGTGGTTTTATCGTGAAGTCAGCCTCACCGAAAAAGAAGAATGAGACCGATATTAATAGTCATGAAATTATTGCGTTTTCATTTGAGAAAGAAAAGGAGGAATGGAAAAAAGATGGGAGTGTCTGATGTGGAAAAATGGAAATATCCATAATTTTTTTTTTTGTTGTGTTTGTACCCCATTATGTAAAGGGTTTTAAATGCATTTTTTGGATAATCATAACGCAATAAATATATCTCGTTTAAGATTACAAAGGAATACTTTTCGAGGGAATATTTGAAGAGAAAATAAAGATCTGAAGTGTTTGACACGGAATTCGATCCAAGTTTATGCAATATCCTTTTACTTTTACAGCTGAAAGTATTTTTGTTCAGAGAATGTAATAGAAAGGAAATATTTTAACTATTCTGCCACGCTCTTTATCGGTGTTATGATAAAGTAATTTGATTACATTTGGTTGAATTCAGTACCGAGCGTGTCATGTGACTTATGAAAGTTCATCCTAATACTTCAGAACTTTTTTTGATCTTCGTTTCGAGAAACTAAAGAAGTGCTCAAGAAGATGCCATTTGAATGTGGAAAAAAATAAGCAGTTGACATTTTTTAGATATAATGATAGACTTTAGTGAGGATGTCATTGACGTCACATCTATGTCAAACTTTAGATAGACTGACAGATATGAATTTTATCTTATTACATAGTCTATTTTAGTTACAGATGATTTCCAAAAGAGAGAAAAAAAATGGCGCATCTGCAGTTATGTGTTCGGACGGTGTCTTTGGCGAGAGCTTAGTTCAACACGTGTTCACCTGTTGGAATAGCTGAACTAGCCTCGGCATTGTGAACAACTAGTCCCTTTGTGAACAATCTTTGGTGATGATGATGATGAGTGGACTATCAAAGTCGTGTCATTTGTATACAAAAGATTACCGATTGTGATTGTATCAGCGTGCATTCGGAACAATCAGGGGAGTTGCTCTGTCGGGGCAACATATGGCGATTATTTTCTAGTTAATAAAAAAAATGTGATAATTGAAAAAAGGTGAATAAATGAATGAGAGACCCCAGTCTGAATTTTTTTTTGTTTCTTTGTTTCTAAAGGAGGGGGTCGTTTCCTCTTGTTACAAAAACTAGTTATATATTCGTCAAAAGAAATATAGAGATATATATGAATATATTTTCTTGGCATCTCTCAAGCAGTGATGCCAAAGAATGGTCAGCTAATTATCCACTCCTCAGTCAATCTGTTTTCCTTTCACGAGTGTCACCAAAAATATCTATTAAAAATGAGAATACAAAAAATAAATAACAAGATGCCATTTTTGGTGGCAATCTACTGGTTATTATTTTTTCATTTTTTTTTTTTTTTTTAGTTATGACAGTTATTCAAAATAAATATAATGATAAATACTACATAGGTTACAAGTCCTCTCAATGTATTACCACAAAAAACAAACCTCAACATTAATTTTTTTTGTTTTCTTTA
>NW_020869612.1:790021-792521 GCF_003789085.1 Penaeus vannamei | reverse complement strand
GTTTGCTCAAGTCGTCATGTTTGCTTTTCCTATAGTCGTCACTGTTTTTGACTTTCGTCTTCATGTCCGTTCCTGTCTGTCCTTCATAGTCGTTCACTGTTTGTCTTGTCGTCTTCATTGCCGTGTCACTTGTTTGCTGTCTCTCATAGTCCGTCACTGTTTGTTTTTCTTGTCGTTCTGTCTTCATAGTCGTCACTGTTTGCTGTCGTCTATGCTGTCGTCTTTCATAGTCGTCACTGTTTTGTTCGTCTGTCTTCATAGCTCGTCACTGTTTGCTGTCGTTCTTCATAGTCGTCACTGTTTGCTGTCCGTCTTCATTAGTCGTCACTGTTTGCTGTCGTCTTTTCATAGTCGTCACTGTTTGCTGTCGTCTTCATTAGTCGTCACTGTTTGCTTGTTCGTCTTCATAGTCGTCACTGTTTGCTGTCGTCTCATAGTCGTCACTGTTTTGTGTCTTCATAGTCGTCACTGTTTGCTGTCGTCTTCATAGTCGTCACTGTTTGCTGTCGTCTTCATGTCGTCACTGTTTGTTCATAGTCGTCACTGTTGCTGTCTTCATAGTCACTGTCATAGTCGTCACTGTTTGCTGTCTTCATAGTCGTCACTGTTTGCTGTCGTCTTCATAGTCGTCACTGTTTGCTGTCGTCTTCACGTCACTGTTTGCTGTCGTCTGTCGTCACTGTTTGCTGTCGTCTTCACAGTCGTCACTATTTGCTGTCATTGTCGTCGTCTTCATTGTCGTCACTCTTTGCATTCGTCTTCATAGTCGTCACTGTTTCCTGTTCATTGTCGTCACTGTTCTGTCATAGTCGTGTTTGCTGTCGTCTTCATAGTCGTCACTGTTTGTTGTCGTCTTCATAGTCGTCACTGTTTGCTGTCGTTGTTGTCTTCATAGTCGTCACTGTTTTGCTGTCGTTGTTGTCGTCTTCACAGTCGTCATTGTTTGCTGTCATTGTCGTCACGGTTGGCATCGTAGTCGTCGTAGTCATCATCGTTAGAGTCGTTTTTATTTACGCTTTCGGTGTCGGATTCACCTTTATATCGTTTATAATCTTTATTAATCTTTATAGCGGTTGCCGTCGTCGTGAGAGTCGTTTTTATTTACGTTTCCGGTGTCGGATTCACCTTTATGTCGTCCTTTGTTTCTGATCTGAGAAGACGACTTTCTCACGCCCACGAACGACTAGCCACAGCATCAGTGTCACGTGGGTAATTCATCTTTTTAAAGAATATGAAAAGACGTTACCATTATGTTCATATTCTTTGAAACGCAATGAATACAAAAAATAATAATGATATAATAATAATATAATAATAAATAAATAATGATAATAATGATAATAAATAATAATAATATTAATAATAATAATAATAATAATAATAATAATAATAATAATAATAGTAATAATAATAATAAATAAAAATGTACGTAGCCATCACGTAAGGGAGATAAGAAAGTAAAAGATATAATTCTTGTTATACAGTAAAGTGTGTGTGTGTGTTTGTGTGTGTGTGTTTGTGTGTGTGTGTGCGTGTGTGTGTGTGTGTGTGTGTGTGTGTGTGTGTTGTGTGTGTGTGTGTGTGTGTGTGTGTGTGCGTGTGTGTGTGTGTGTGTGTTGTGTGTGTGTGCTTGTCTGTGTGTGTCTGTGTGTGTGTGTGTGTTTGTGTGTGCGTGTGTGTTTGCGCGCGCGCGCGTGTGTGTGTGTGTGTGTGTGTGTGTGTGTGTGTGTGTGTGTGTGCGTGTGCGTGTGTGTGTGTGTGTGATTGTGTGTGTGTATGTGTGTGTCTGTGTATGTGTATGTATGTGCATGTGTTTGTGTGGGCTTGTGTGTGTGTGTCTGTGTGTGTGTGTGTGTGTGCGTTTCTAAACGATCACCATGTTACCTGCCACACACACACGAGACCTCCCGTGACCCCTTATTCCGTTTAACCCAAGGTCAAGGTCACCAGGTCACGCGCGAAGGTCTCTCCTTTTGGGACTAAATTGAGGGAATATTTGGTCAAATATGAACTCAATGGAACTTCAAATTTGTTGAAGCTGGATTAGTATTATTATTGTCATTACTGTTATTATAATTGGTGTTATTATTGTTGCTGTTGCTATCATTATTATTGTTATTATTATTGGCATTATTATTATTATTATTGTTATTATTATTATTATCATTATTATTATTATCATTATTATTATTACTATTATTATCATTATTATCACTATGTTATCATTATTATTATTATCATCGTTATCATTATCATTATTCTTGTTGTTATTATTATTTTCATCTCCATAATCATCATCATCATCATTATCATCATAATCATCATCATCATCATCATTATTATCATTATCATTATCCATATTATTATCATATTATTATCATTAACAATATCATCATCATTATTACTATTCATTATTTACTTTACTTTGCAATTTGTATCAAAGATATTTTAAGTTATACACACACGGTACTCGAATCATTTCCATATGTGATTCTGTTAT
>NW_020869612.1:775021-780021 GCF_003789085.1 Penaeus vannamei | reverse complement strand
CTCCCCTCCTCCTTCCTTCCCCCTCCTCACTCTCCTCCCCCTCATCATCTCTCTCATCCTCCCCTCATCATCCTCTGCTCCCTCTCCTTCGCCTCATACGCTCCTCTCTCCCTGCCCCTCATGCACCTGCCTCCTCTCTCTCTCCTCCCCCTCGTCACCTCTCCTCTCTCCTTCGCAACCTCTACTCTCTCCTCCCCTCCTCCACGTCTCCTCTCCTCCACCTCTCCTCTCTCCCCCTCATCCACCCTCCTCTCTCCTCCCTCATCCACCTCTCCCTCCCTCCCCCGTCTCCACCCTCCTCTCGTCCTCACCCCGTCGTCTCACCCTCCTCCTTCTTCCTCCCGCACGCTCGTTACTCGTACAGAGCTCCTGACCCTCTCATCCCCTCCACCCTCTTCTACCCTCCCTCCCTCATTCACCCTCCTCATCTCCTCCCCCTCGCTCTCACTCTCTCTCCTCCTCGTTACCATTCCCCGGCGCGTCGAGCTGGTATGACACCGGTTATTGCACACCGTGAGTGCTCCTCCTCTCATCCCTACATACACCCTCGCTCCGCTCTCTATCCTCCCCTCTCCTCTCCTCGCGCTCCATACCCTCGCTCCCTGATTCTCACTCCTCCCTTCCTTCCCTTACTCCTGCCCATCTGTACTACTCGAATTTACCTCTCCGTCCCCTCCTTCCATGCCCGTACGCTCTCCTGGCTCCCTTCCGCCCTCGTCACTCACCGTACGAATGCGCATCGCTAACTCTCTCTCCTCAGACATTTATATGTCTCCTTTCACTCGACCTCTCGTCTCACCCTCCTTCCCACCATCTCCCGCCCGCTCAGATTCTCCACTCTCGGCGTTCTACTCCTCATCCCGAATAGTCCTCCTCGTCGCGTACTACTCCATGCGTGATCATACGAGCACCTCCTCGCCCGTAGCTCTCTCCAACTTCCCCGTACATCCGACTCCTCCCTGCCTCGTTCCACGTCCTCCCCCTCGTCTAGTCCACCCTCTTCTCCACCTCTCCACCATCCTCCCTCTCCTACCCTCCTGCGTTTCTCCTTCCCATGCTTCACCCTCCTCTCAACCTTCTCTCAACCCTCTCCAGCGCCCTCCTCCACTCTTACGCCAGAACAGATGGAAACAGACAAGGGAGGAAATGAGACTTCTCTTTTTCCGCTTTCCTTTGTTTTTGTTGTTCATCCTACTCCTAATAAACTATCGAGACGCGAATTGGTGCTTTCATGGACTTACTAACCAGCACTTGACGCTTTGGGGTTTCTCTTGGCACTTTCGTTATCGAAGTAAATTGTACTAGCGAAGTCTATGCCCCGAATGATGTTTTAATGGACTTACTAACCAGCACTTGACGCTTTGGGGTTTCCTTCTGCACTTTCCTTATCGAGGTATAATGTCCCGCGAAGTCCTAGTACCCACGAAGAGATGCTTTAATGGACTTACTAACTAGCACTGGTGACGCTGTTGGGGTTTCCTTCTGCACTTTCGTTATCGAGGTGTGATGTTCCGCGAAGTCCTATGCCCACGAATGATGTTTTTAATGGACACTAACCAGGCACTTTGCCGCTCTGGGGTTTCCTGCACTTTCGTTATCGAGGATATGATGTCCGCGTAAGTCATATGCCGCACGAATGATGTTTTTGAATGGACTACTAATCATCACTTAACACTTTGGGGCTTCCTCTTGCCATTTTCCCTTATCGCAGGTTGATGTCCAGCGAGTCCTATGCCCATGAATGTATGTTTTAATGGACTTACTAAACCAGCACTTGACGCTTTGGGTGTTTCCTTTGCACTTTCCTTATTCGAGTGTGATGTCCCGCGAGTCCTAAGGCACGAATGATGTTTTAATGGACTTACTAACCAGCACTTGACGCTTTGGGGCTTCCTCTTGCACTTTCCTTATCGAGGTATGATTGAGTTTCATATTTTTCACTCTTCTCGTTGTGGCTTTGATATTGCTTTTTTTTTTTGAGATTCAAGAGACGTAATAAATTCAAGATATATATATTTCAGTTGTGAATCTATTTCAATACCAAGATCCTGGAATATGCCCACGAAGGACTTTCTCCTTGGCTTGGACGTGGATTAAGTGGTCTGAGCTGGAAGTAAACACAGACTAACTGCCGGTCTGGTCAACTTGTGCCAGTTCGGACTTAATAGACTTTCATTACAAGACTCACAGGAAATATATGCCTTTCTATCAAGTCTAGATAGGCATTTTTTACCGTGCATATATAATCTAGTATAAAATTAATGTATATTCATTTGATACATCTATAGATATCATTTTATTTTATGTTATAAGTTGTTTATGGTGTATTTATAGACGATCATTTTTGTGGTATATTTATTTGATAGGGCGATGCGAAGATATGCATATATTTGCGTGGATAGATACTGTATGGTTATTTACGCATATTATTATAGCGAATATATCACTGTGTATAATTATAGATACAAGGTGCGATAGAATATGGCTTATATTTGCGTCGCTATATTTGGTTATTTATACGATGATTCTGTGTATATTTAATTTGATTACAGCGATAGGATTTGACAATTTAGTTTTTGTAGATATGTTAACTGGTTTATTTTATACGAAATATTCATTCGAATATTCATTTATCGAATATTCATTGATGTTATTTATTTTGGATACATCGATAGATAGGCTTTATTTCTGTGTATATGTATGGTTATTTATACGAATATTCATTATACGAATATTCATATGTGTATATTTAATTTGATACGAGCGATAGATATGCATTTATTTCCGTGTTTATATGTTGGTATATTAGTCTGAATATTTCATAATACGGTATATTCACTGTGTATATTTGATACATCGATAGATATGCGCTTTAATTTTTGTGTATAGTGATACTGGGTGTTAGTTTATGCGAATTATTCACTGTGTAAATATTTACTTGATACATCGATAGATATGGCCTTTATTTCTAGTGTATATGTAATTGGTTATTTATTACGAATAGTCATAAAATCATACAAAACGAATATTTCACTGTGTAGTAATTTATTTTGATGCTACGGCGATGCTAGTTCCTTTACTGTTCTGTGTATTTGGTATGGTTATTTTACACGAATATTCATTGTGTAAATATGTTGATAATAACACGTCGATAGATAGGCCTTTATTCTGTGAATATGTAATGGTGTTATTTTTAGACGAATATTCATTATGTATTTTATGTTGATCAGTAGCGTGTCGATATGCCTTTATTTGCCGAGTGTTATATGGTATGGTTTTTTATAACGATATCATTGATATCGACATATTTCAGTGTATATTGTTAAGACTGATACACTGCCGAATGATAGTGTGCATTTATTCTCTTTTGTATAGTGGTTGGTTATTTATGGCGATATTCATCATATACGAATCATTCATGTGATGTTATGATATTTATTTGATATTCAAGCTCTAGAGATTCGATGGATGGATATCGTCTTCCTTTATGTTTCTGTGGGATTTTGATTTTGGTTGATTTATAACGTCAGATATTCGTTGGTGGAAAAAGTAGGCAAGAGAAAACCCAGTTTGTTCATTTTTGTTTTCACGAAGTTTTGTAGAATGGAAGGACTGTAGATGATATGTTCAAGTATCTATTAAGGATACCAGAATAGGTTATTAGCCAAGTACATGAGCATTTAGGTATCGTATGGGGCAATTTAAGACATTATATATACACCTTATATATATATATTATTTTATATAAGTATAGTTATATTATATTATAATATATGATTAGTAGTAGGTGCGTTTTAGTCTTGCCTGTTTAATATATGATGTTTTATATCGTAGTGATATCGTATATATTTATTATGTGTTGGTGTGTGTGTGTGTGTGTGTGTGTGTGTGGTGGTGTTGTGTGGTGTGTGTGTGTGTGTGGGTGTGCATATATATATACATACCACACATCACACACGCACTGCACACACTACACACACACCGCACACACACGCACACACACACAATTGCACACACATACACACAATTATATTACACACATTGTTTTCATGGATGGACGAGTGACACAACAACAGCCACACCAGCACACACAACATTTTATATAATATATATATATATTATATATATACGCATTTATATATATACAGAACAGGCCTCAACCGCCCTTAGGCGGAGGAGCCCCTGGTTACGGAGCAGAGAGAGCTAAAATTATCCGGATTCTGGTTTCGGAACAAACATCAAAATAGAAGAGGAGTTTATGCATGAATGACAAGGGGGAGTCAAGCCAAAAGCCTACGATTTTGACTCGGCTTGAAGGAAGAAAGTATACCTAATTTTATCCTTAGCTCCTTGCTTTCAATGAGTGAAAGTTGTTTTATTTAAGATGAATGAGTTAAGATTTTATTTGATGTGTAGGATAAAAGGCCAACCAGGCTTTACGAAGTCAAAAAACGCTTGAAAAGTCAATTAAACTTTAACATTGTTGGATATTGTCCAAAATGTAGATACGAACATGTAATATTCTTAAAAATAGCCCGACCTGGCACCCTACACATTAAATAATATACTTTTCATTCATTCACTGATTGCATGGAGGTAATAATAAAAGGCAGGAATGCTTAAAACGCTTTTAATTTCTTCAAGCTGAGTGAAAAATATACAGGACTTGGCTTGAATCCCACTGCGAGCAATTCCACTTGAGAATCATTCGTGCATAAACATATATACTCTTCTCATCCACGGGGTTATTTGATGATTGTTTAATAAAAATATAGCCATTAAAATCATTATTTCCTTTCTTTTTGAAAACTGAAAAGACTTAAAATGAATAATAAACCCTATGTGCTTATTCCAAAAACAGAATCGCAACTTTTGTGACGTCATCAAAATCTGACGTCATGACCTGCTACTGAAAACGAAAAATTGGCAACTCGACCTAGACTCTGTAGTAGGCCTATTTCGATTTGCCATCTCTAATCTTATTACAATCAGCTGACAGT
>NW_020869612.1:752521-755021 GCF_003789085.1 Penaeus vannamei | reverse complement strand
CGGAGGAGGACCTCTTATCTTCGCGCGCTGGAGCCGAGGCCGAATCCCCGTCTGATGTGTGTGTAAGTTTGTTTGTTTGTTTGTTTTATAAGCTACGATCGGTCTATTTCTCCCTCTCGTCTTGTCTCACGGGGTTCTTAGGATTGAGGACGAGCCAGCCATGCGAAAACGGAGTGTGTGAGTGCGAATAAGTGCGTGCAAGGAGCTCTCGTGCAATCCAGTCTCCTATTCTTTAGTCCTTAAGCATTCCAAACAAGTCTTGTCTACCGAGTGCGAATAAGTGGACCGTTCGTGCAAGGAGCTCCAGTGCAGTTCCTATTCTTCCTAAGTCCTTAAGCATTCCAAACAAGTCTTGTCTACCGAGTGCAAATAAGTGGACCGTTCGTGTAAGAAGCCCGAGTGCAATCCAGTCTCCTATTCTTTAGTCCTTAAACATTCCAAACAAGTCTTGTCTACCGAGTGCAAATAAGTGGACCGTTCGTGTAAGAAGCTCGAGTGCAATCCAGTTTCCTATTCTTCCTAAGTCCTTAAGCATTCCAAACAAGTCTTGTCTACCGAGTGCAAATAAGTGGACCGTTCGTGTAAGAAGCTCTCGTGCAATCCAGTTTCCTATTCTTTAGTCCTTAAGCATTCCAAACAAGTCTTGTCTACCATTCACAAAGAACAACAATCAAACCAATCTATTATCCTGAAGTGTCCAAACAAGTCTGTCTACCATTCACAAAGAACAGCAATCAAACCAATCTATTATCCTGAAGCGTCCAAGCTAAGAGATCCAATGCAAGCCAACCCACCATCTTCACTAAAGTTCCGATTAAAGCATCCTAATAAAACAAAAGAAATCTACAAGTCGCAGCAGAGATTCAGCCACGTTATAGGCCTATCAACCATCCTCACTTTAAGCCCCAGTTGAGAAATCCCGGTACAAGCCAATCCGCTTTTCACACTCGAGTCCTAGCTGTCACACTCGAGTCCTAGCTGTTCCCTCATCCTCGCTTAATTACAGGTCCTGACACAGACCAGTTTGCTATGCTCACCAATTTGCCAATTTTGATACCTGGTAGGAACTAAATCCCCCCCCCCCCATCCACTCACCCCGAAAAGATTCTGACCTGAGCGTCCCAGTGTGACCCCCATCCGCCAGGCTCGTGACCCAGCCCCCCCCCCTTGTCCCCTTGCCCTCCCCTCTGACTGCCGCCTTTGCCCCCCTGTCCCCTTCCCTCCCCTCCCCTCTGACTGCCGCCTCTGTGCCCCCTGCTGCCGCCTCCTTCCCCCCCTCCCCTCTCTGACTGCCGCCTCTGCCCCCCCAGGCTCCGTCGTCCGATGAGTCGCTCGAGGACCACCTGGAGGAGCCCCGCCGCCTGCGCGTCCAAGCCGAAGGGACACCGGGACTACGCCATCTGCCCCAGCGAACCGGGGGACCTCAGCCTCCAACGCGGCCAGTAGAGAGAACGAGCAAGAAGAAGAAGGCCGCGGGTGGAGAGACGCCGTCGAGAAACCACCTCAACCTCCAACGCGGCCAGTAGAGAGAACGAGCAAGAAGAAGAAGGCGCCGCGCGTGTGGAGAGACGCCGTCGAGAAACCCCGGAGGCGGTGTCGTACGGTCTTCGGGTGGGTTGTGTAAGGGCCTTCTACGTGGGGGTGTTGGGGTGTTGGTTTGAGGGCGAGTGACTTTTATGCCATTTTTTGTGGGGGTCATGATGATGATGACGGTGATGACAGTCCATAAGAATGCTTTAGCATTATTATTATTGTTATTGTTATTATTGGTATTGCTAATGCCATTGTTATTGTTGTTGCTGCTGTTCTTTTTATTGTTATCGTTATTATCCTTGTTATCATTATCAAAGTCTTCATTATTACTATCATTGCAAGTTTTGATATTATTGTCATAATTATGATAATTATAATCATTATCATAATTGCAATAAAGATTATTATCATGATTATTTATTTTTATTATTATCATTAATTTTATTATCATCTTTATAGCCAGTATTACTGTTATCATCGTCATCATCAATCATTATCATCATCTTCATCATCATCATCATTATCATTCATCATCAGTATTATCATCGTTGTTGTCATTATTCCTCCAGTTTTTGCCATTCCTATCGTCATCATCATCATTATCCTTATAACCATTATCATCAGTTTTTTTTTTTTTCCTTTTTCTATTTCGCACGCACCACAAACAAACAAACACAAAGACAAACCCCAATGTCTTAGAGATTTCTTCGCGAGGAAAGTAAGGTCCGCGAAACACTTCACGTCTGCAGGATGACCCAGTTCCTAGAGGTCAAATTAGGTCAATCAAGCGGTCAGGGGCTCATTAAAACGTCATCGTAATTAAAGTCTAGTCATTAAAGGTTGACCAACCGGTGGGTCGCGAAGCCGTGGGGGGGGGGGATGTTGGCTAATTCCTAAGCCTTTTTAATGATCTTATTAAGATTTTTTTTTTTTTTTTTTTTTTTTTTTTTTTTTTTTTTTTTTTTTT
>NW_020869612.1:742521-745021 GCF_003789085.1 Penaeus vannamei | reverse complement strand
GGTGTGTGCGTTATGGAAGGTCGTCGGTGTTTGGTGTCACTGTCAAGCGGAGTGTTGTCATGGCTTTGTTTAGTGTCATTGTTATTAGGATCATTATTATTGTCATTTTTACAATACCATTATTATTATTATTGTACTTTTTCTTATTTTATTTTTATTGATTTTTTTATGTTTGTTCTTATTATTATTATTGATTTTTTTATTGTTATTGTTATTTTTTGTTGATTTTTGTTTATTATTATTGTTGTTATTGTGATGATATTATTATTTTATTATTATTATTATTATTCAGTTATAATTATTATCATCACTCTACATTATTATCGTCAACATCATATCATCATTATTATTATCATATATTATCATCATCATTATTATTATTATTATTATTATTATTATTATATTATCAGCAGCAGCAGAATTATCATCATCTTCATCATTAGTCAGTATTTTATTTCTTATTTTCATTATTGTTATTATTATCATCATCTTTATTATTATTATTATTATTATTATTATTATTATTATTATTATTATTATTATTATATATATTATCATTATTATTACCATTATTCTTTTATATTATTATCATTATTTCTATTATCATTATTATTATTATTATTATTATTATCATTATCATTATCATTATCATTATCATCATTGATATTGTTATTGATATTATTGATAGTAGTAGCAGTAGTATGACAATAATAATTATCTTACCATTTCTATATTCATCATCATCATTAAAAAATTACATCATCGTGGTACTTTCACGACTTATAAACCGTAATAATCGTAATGTAAATGATAAGGAATGCAATTTAATTATTGCGGGCGCGAGTAGTCAACAGCTGACGTGAATTGACACATTTTGGCCAAGTAGGACATAGTAATTCGAACGACTTTTGTGAAGAAGGGGTGTATTTGGGCTGTTTGTTTTATTTATTTATCAGTCTTGGTTTATTTATTCGTCAGTCTTGGTTTTATTTATCAGTCTTGGTTTATTTATTTATTATCATCTTGGTTTATTTAATTTATTTATCAGTCGTTTTATTTATTTATCAGTCTTGGTTTATTTCTTTTATCAGTCTTGGTTTATTTATCAGTCTTTGGTTTTTTATTTATTTATCAGCCTAAGGTTTATTTCTTTATCAAGTCTTGGTTTTATTAAATTTATCCGTTCTTGGTTTAATTGTCAGTCCTTGGTTTTATTTATCGTCGGTTTATTTATGTCGTGGTTTATTTGTTTATCAAGTCTTGGTTTAAATTATCAGACGGTTATTTATTTATCAGTCTTGATCTAGAATTATATAGTGAATTCGAACGACTTTTGGTGCGAAAGGGATGTATTTGGTGTTTGTTTTATCAGTTTGGTTTATTTATTTATCAGTCGGTTTATTTCTTGCCTTGGTTTATTTATTTATTTATCAGTCTTGGTTTATTTCTTTATCAGTCTTGGTTTATTTATTTATTTATCAGTCTTGGTTTATTTATTTATTTATCAGTCTTGGTTTATTTCTTTATTTAGTCTTGGTTTTCTTTATTTATCAGTCTTGGTTTATTTATTTATTTATCAGTCTTGGTTTTATTTATCAGTCTTTATTATGTCTTGGTTTTTATATTTATCAGTCTTTGGTTTATTTATTTAATTTATCAGTCTCTTGGTTTATTTTATCAGTCCCGGTTTATTTAGTCTTGGTTTTCCTTTATTTATCAGTCTTGGTTATTATTTATTTTAGTCTTGGTTTATTTATTTTATCAGTCTTGGTTTAATTTATCAGTCGGTTTTATTTAATTTATTTATCAGTCTTGGTTTATTTATCAGTCTTGATCCGAGTAATATATAGTAATTCGAACTACTTTTGTGAAGAAGGGATGTATTTAGTGTTTGTTTATCAGTCTTGGTTTATTTATTTATTTATCAGTCGGTTTATTTCTTTATCAGTCTTGGTTTATTTATTTATCAGTCTTGGTTTTTAATTATCAGACGGTTTATTTTATTTATCAGTCCTTGGTTTATTTCTTTATCAGTCTTGCTTATTTATTTATTTATCAGTCGGTTATTTCTTTAATCAGTCTTGGTTTATTTATCAGTCGGTTTATTTATGTCTTGGTTTATTTATTTATCAGTCCTGGTTTAATTATCAGACGGTTTAATTTATTTATCAATCCTGGTTTATTTATTTATCAGTCTTGGTTTATTTATCAGTCTTTATTTATCAGTCGGTTTATTTTTTATTTTTATTTATTTATCAGTATTTATGCATTTTTAATCAGTCTTGGTTTATTTATCATTTATTTATTTATCAGTCTTGATCCTAGAATTATCTAGCAACTCGAACTACTTATGTGCGGAAACGACGTATCTCGTGCTTGTTTATCAGTCTTGTCTTATTTATTCATTTATCGGTCGATTTATTTATGTCTTAGTTTATGTATTCGTTAGTCTTGGTTTATTTATCAGTCTTGATCCTAGAATTATACAGTAATTCGATTT
>NW_020869612.1:732521-737521 GCF_003789085.1 Penaeus vannamei | reverse complement strand
CTCTCTTTTCTCTTCTCTCTCGTCTCTCTCTCTCTCTCTCTTTCTCTCTCTCTCTCTTTCTTTTCCTTTCTCTCTCTTCTTTTCTTTCTCCTTTCTCCTCTCTCTCTCTCCTCTTCTCTCTCTCTCTCTTCTCTTTTCTCTCTTCTCTCTCTCCTCTCCTCTCTCCTCTTTCTCTCTCTCTCTCCTCTCCTCTCCTCTCTCTCTCTTCCTCCTCTCCTCTCTCCTCTCCTCTCTCTCCTTCTCCTCTCCTCTCTCTCCTCTCCTCTCCTCTCTCTCCTCCTCTCCTCTCCTTCTCTCCTCTCTCCTCCCTCTCCTCCTTCCATACTCTGATAGAAATGCCGCTTTATTGCCACTATTCCTGGCTCTCCTTCATGCATCTCCATCCATCATGCCTTTCTACGACATCGACACTAACACACGCCTTAGCACCGCCTTAGCACCGTGTTAAAAGCCTCGACACGACATCCGTGTGTATATGCTATAGTTTACCATTTTGCCCGTTAAAGTGGTGTCCGAGGGCTGTTGCTGAGGTACAGCTGACGTCATCATAACGGCGCCAGGTTGGCGGCCAACTAATGTGCGCATATGCATAGAGAAAGAGATGTAGAAGTGTTTGTGTGCGTGTCGTGTGTGTGTGTGTGTGTGTGTGTGTGTGTGTGTGTGTGTGTGTGTGTGTGTGTGTGTGTGTGTGTGTGTGCGTGTGGGTTGGTGGGTGCGTGTGCGTTTGCATGAGCGTGTGTGGGTGTGGGTGTGCTGAGTGCACGCGCGTGTGGGGTGTATGGTATGAGTGAGCGAGTCGAAGTGACCGCGCCCATGCCCTCTCCTTTTACCTCTTACCCCCCCCCCTTTTGCCCCCCGTCCTCCGTCCCCTCCTCATCCTCCCATTCACCTTGTTTTCTTTCTCCCCCTGTTCAGTATCTTCTTCTCCCTCCCCTTTGCTCTGGTAAATTATCTAACTATATATACTTATCAGTACCATTGTCTGTCCCCTCCTCTCCTTCTCTCCCTCTCTCTCCTCCTTCTCCCTCTCTTTCCTCCCTCCTTTCTCTCTTTCTCTTTTCCTCTCTCTCTCTCTCTCTCCTCCCTCCCTCTCCTCTCTCTCCCCTTCTCCCCTCCTCCCTCTCCCTCTCTCTCTCCTCCTCTCCCCTCTCCTTTTCTCTCTCTCTTTCTCTTTCTCTCTCTTCTCTCTCTCTCTTCTCCTCTCTCTCTCTCCTCTCTCTCTCTCCTCTCCTCTCTCTCTCTCTCCTCTCTCTCTTCTCTCTCTCTCTCTCTCTCTCTCTCTCTCTTCTCTTTTCTCTCTCTCTCTCTCTTTCTCTCTTCTCTCTTTCTCTCTTCTCTCTTCTCTCCTCTCTCCTCTCTCTCCTCTCTCTCTCTCCTCTCTCTTCTCTCTCTCTTCTCTCTTCTCTCTCTCTCTCTTCTCTCTTCTCTTCTCCTCTTTTCTCTCTCTTCTCTCCTCTCTCTTTCTCTCTCTTTCTCTCTCTCTCTCTCTCTCCTCTCTTCTCTCTCTCTCTTCTCTCTCTCTCTTCTCTCTCTCTCTCTCTCTCCTCTCTCTCTTCTCTCTCTCTCTTCTCTCCTCTCTCCTTTCTCCTTTCTCTCTCTCCTCTCTCCTTTTTCCTTTCTCTCTCCCTCTCTCCTTTTTCCTTTCTCTCTCCCTTCTCTCCTCTCTCTCTCTTCTCCCTCTCTCCTATTCTCCTCCCTCTCTCCTTTCTCTCCTCCCTCTCTCTTCTCTCCTCTCTCCCTCTCCTTCTCTCCTCTTCTCTCTCTCTCTCATTTTCTCCCTTCCTCCTCTGTGTATGTCTGCATGTGCGTGCGTGCGTGCGTGCGTGCAGGTGCGTTGGGGAAATCGATTGATGCGTAAGTTGCGAAGCGGTATTGATTCGCCTCCGTTCCACCTGTTGCACTGCTGCTGCGACTGAGTGTGCAGTCCGGGTGTTGTTATTTCGCGAGCGACTTCGTTGTAGCGGCGAGGCCGTCGATGCCGATCGGAGGAAATACGGGAACTGCGTCTGCCGCGGTTTTCTGGCATTTCTTTGTGGTGGCGGCGGAGGAGCATATTTTGATGTGTTTGTTTTTGTTGTGATTGCTATGTCTGTGCGTGTTTGTGTCACGAGCTTTATTTGTTGTTTGCTTATTTGCTTTTGATTATATAATCTATATACCAGCGCTCTCGCGCCCACAGACACACACGCTCACGCGCCCACAGACACACACGTTCACGCGCACACAAACACACACGTTCACGCGCGCACATATGTTGTCAGTGTGTGCGTCCTTGTTTATGTGTTGGCCCTGTTTGCAATGCTTGCGTCCGTGTTTGGTCCGTCCTGGTCGGCGGCGCAGCCCGAGTGCGAGCTCTGCCGTCCGTTGGGGCGGCCTCCTGGTCCCGGCCGGCGGCGGCGACTGACGTAGGTATCGAGTTGAGCTTTTCAGTTCCTTTGCAGTTTGTTTTGTTTCCTTTCAATATCATGAGCGTCCAGAGTCCAAGGCGAGAAACCTGCAATGTGAATGTCTTTTTTTCTCAGTGCAGTAACAAGTTAGACAAGATGTATCGATCCGACTCCGCCGCCAGCACCGCCGCCCACTCCCCCTCCTCCCGCTGGTCCTTCTCCTCGGCGTGGGCGCACCGGCGGCGGGCGAACACGTGGGCGGCCTACTCCTCGTTCAGCAGCCACGCCAGGCCCAACGGCTCCTCCTCCTCCTCCTCGTCCTCCTCGGACTCCTCCTCCAGCACGCCCACCAGCAGCGCGTGGGACAACTGGTGGTGCAACAGTTGCCGGCGCCCGCGGGAGGAGTGCGAGTGCATGTGCACGGTGTCCTAAGGGCGCGGGCGGGGCGCGGGCGGCCTGGAAGGAATGGCGCCGCTCAGAGGAATCTCGGCGACGAAGGAGGGGCAGAAGGGGCGGGGAGAGGAGTCCGGAGTGCGACGCGCGGCGGGCCCTCGTCTGGCCGGAGAGGGAGGGCGTGCTTGCCCCTTGGGCGTTGCCATGGCAGCGCGACGGAGCCCGCTGGAAGGGCGCCGGGGCGGCAGAGCGAGGAAGGGCGGGAACCCGGGCAGAAGAGAGAACAGAAGTGAAGCGAAGTGCATCCCAAGGCCAGTGTGCTGCCCGCCCCCCCCCCCCCTTTCGCCTGCCCGAGTGAGCGAGCCGAAGGAGGCCTCGGGCGCCGCGGTGTCCTAAAGCCCTCCCCCAGAAGGTGCTTCCGGTGCTGTGACTTGCTTGGTGCTGCAAGCTCGACATGAAAAAAGGAAACGGGACACAGACTCGATTTGGTTATGATAAAACAAAGGTAATTCTGCATTCCTTGCCGATCCGGAGAATGATAAAAGACGCGAACTGAACCGCGGAACTGAATCTGGCGCGACAGTTGTGGAACGACACGCGCCGAAAGGCAGTGCCGCTTGAAAACCATGTCTGTAAATATGTGGCGAGTGCATGGGGGTCTTGTCGCAGTGCTTTCACCATGCGAGTTTACATGGAAAAAAAGTGTTTCATAACTCATGAAAAAGACGAAGTTGATATATATCTGTGCATATACATTTAATGATTCTTGGACTGTGAATTGGGTTATGATGCCATGTGTTACCATAAACATAGCCATATATATTTTTTTCCCTCCATTTATTGAATAGATGTATTTGATAATTAATTCGAAGCAGCCTGTATCAGAGCTGCCAGATAATGACTATTTTAGAAGGCTGACGATAGAATTTCCTTAGGATCTGATCATTATGTAATATAGGAAAGTTTGAAATCGAACTATTGCTCAATATACTTCTGTTTGTTCCTACTTTGACAAGTAAAGTTGATGCCTTTCCGTTATCTTTGTGATAGATATGCACAATATGGTTTGTTTATATCCATGCCTGTGCGACATAGACTGATCTGACTCAGGCTGCGCACGGCCGACCTCGGGTCACGTATTGATATGTCTCTCCTCCCCTTCTCCCTTCTCTCTTTCTATTCCTCCTGTTTACGCCTCTCATCTTCACCCCTTTGTCATACGCACATCTCATTATTTATAGTTCCTGGTTGTCCTCTTAGTGCACCAGGGCAAGCGTTTCTCTGAGCCAGGAGCCGCGCAGGCCGCCAGGGCACAGATCCCGAGTGCTTGTCTGTCTCTGCGGGCGTGCGGGCGTGTGTTGTACAGGAATGTCAAGGTGCTAATTATTGTGAAACTCTTCCAATGTCTTGTACCGATAGAAATGATGCTTTTGTATTTATGGTGTACCCGGAGATTGTAAAGGTGATGGATGTGGCGTTATCTTCATTTCTGTTATCTGTCCTCATGTTTATTTTGAAGACTTAATGGAAATTGGGTGGATATGAAATTGTGGATATTTGAATGTATGGGTATGTTCTTTTTTCTATTAAAACGTGTATATTGATGTATGTGTTTCCATGGCGCTTTCCTTTGTAGCAGGCTCAGTAGTTTAATTATAAAGATAAGACTAATTACACTCCCATGATAAACAGTTGGCTAATTAATCCTAATTCTTTAATGACAGGATGTAAAGAGACCACATACCTGTGTAATGGCATTGAGAGTGTAGAAGGATAAACATCTTGGACAACGTTCCTTGTATACTTCTTAGTAGGAGAAATATTAATAGCCCTTTTAACAACAAAGGGACGGATGAATAGAAGTATATTGGGGCCGAAACACCCGGACAGACGTACACAAACACCCCCGACTTGGCCCCATGACACGACACACACAACGCGAGTAAGCTGGACGATGGCAGTGCATGTAAGGCTGTGTACTAACCCCCTCCGCATTCTGTTCTCGCTCATTTTCTACATTCCTTTCCCTCATTTTCGCCCTCCTCCTCTCCCTGCCCCTTCTTCCCCTCTTTCCCTCGCCCCCTTCTTCCTCTCTCTCCCTTGCCTTTTTTCCCCTCTCCTCTCTCTCCCTCGCCCTTATTCCCCTCTCTTCCTTGCCCCCTCCTTCTCTCCCTCGCCCTTCCCCTCTCTCCCTCGCCCCCTTCTTCCCCTCTCTCCCTC
>NW_020869612.1:728423-730923 GCF_003789085.1 Penaeus vannamei | reverse complement strand
GAGGAGTAGAGAAGGAAGAGGAGAGAGAGTAGCGACAGAGGAGACGAAGAAGGAGAACGGAGAAGAGAGAGAGAGAGAGAAGAGAGAGAAAGGGAAGGAGAGGAGAGAAAGGTAAGGAGAGGGAGAGAGAGAGAGAAAGGGAAGGAGAGGGAGAGGAGAGAGAGAAAAGGAAGGAGAGGAGAGAGAAGAGAAAGGAAGGAGAGGGAGAGAGAGAAGAGAGAAAGGAAGCGAGCAGGAGAGAGAGAGAGAAAGGGAAGGAGAGGAGGAGAGAGAGAGAAAGGGAAGGAGAGGAGAGAGGAGATGAGAAAGGGGAAGGGAGGGAGAGAGAGAGAGAAAGGGAAGGGAGAGGGATGAGAGAGAGAGAGAGAGAGAGAGAGAGAGAGAGAGAGAGAGAGAGAAGAGAGAGAGAGAGGGGGGGGGGGGGGAAGAAGGAAGAAGAAAAGAGAGAGGAGAGAGAAAAGGTGGGAGAAAGAAAGAACGTAAGAAAGAGAAAGAGAAAGAGATAGAAAGGGAAGAAAGAAGATAGAAGGGAGAGAGAGAGGAGGGAGAGCAGACAGAGAAGGAGATCCTTACCTTAATCCGATGGGGTTTCACCTCGTGCATTACTCGTGTCCGCTTTAATTTCATGGAACCCAAGATTTTTTTTTTTTTTTTTTTTTTTTTTTTTTTTTTTTCTTCCTACGGGTCTTTCCTCACATTCTCTTTTCGTTTCGATCATCGCGGACTTACAGCCCCGTCTCTCTCATTTATTTCGTTTCTCCTTCGTCTCCACTTCCGTCTTGGTTCCCAGCCCTCTCTTCTCGCTTTTTTTTATTCTATTTCCTTTGATTCGCCGCCTTCCTCATCCTGCTCCCTCCCTCCTCCTCTCTCTCTCCTGCTACTGTGCTGCTCCTTCCTCCTCCTCCTGCTCTTTCTCCATCTCCTCTCCCGTCTCCTCCCTCTCTCCATTCTCCTCCTCTCTCCTCCTCCGTCTCCCTCTCCTCCTGCCTCCTCCTCCCTCCTCCTCCTCCTCCTCTCCTCCTGCCTCGGAATACCTGGATCCATGCGTCATTATTTAGTCGCCAGTAAAAAAAAAAAAAAAAAAAATCCGTTTAAACCCGATGAAAATGCAAGCACAACGCCAAGTCCGCAGTCACAGAAGAATAATAGACCGCGTCTGAAACGTATACTTTTTCTCAGTCTTTCTTCTTATTTTCTTTCTCTTTTTTTTGCTCTCTCTCTATTCTCTCTCTTCTCACTTTCTCACTTTCTTTCTATTTCTCTTTCCCTCCCTCATCTTTCTCTTTTCTGGCTTTTCTCTTCTTTCTTTTCTCATTTTCTCACTATTTCTTCTTCCCTCCCTCCATCTTTCTCTCTGCTTTCTTTCTTTCTTTCTCACTTTCTCTTCTATTCCTCTTCCCCTCCCTTCCATCTTTCTCTTCTTTTCACTTTGCTTTCTTTCTCTTTCGGCTTTCTCTTCTCTCTTTCTTCCACTTTCTCTTCTATTCTCTTTCCCTCCTCCATCCCTTCTCTTTCTGGCTTTCTCTCTTTCTTTCTCACTTTCTCTCTATTTCTCTCCCTCTCTCCATCTTCTCTTTCTTGGCTTTCTCTTCTCTCCTATCTCACCTTTCTCTTCTAATTTCTCTTTTCCCTCCCTCCATCTCTCTTTCTGGCTTTCTCTTTTTTTCTTTCTCACTTTCTCTCTATTCCTCTTTCCCTCCCTCCATCTTTCTCTTTCTGGCTTTCTCTTCTTTCTTTCTCACTTTCTCTCTATTCCTCTTTCCCTCCCTCCATCTTTCTCTTTCTGGCTTTCTCTTCTTTCTTTCTCACTTTCTCTCTTTTCTCTTTCCCTCCTCCATCTTTCTCTTTCTGGCTTCTCTCTCTCTTCCTCTTTCCCTCTCCACTTTCTTTCTCTCATTCTCTCTATTTCTTCCCTCCCTCCATCTTTCTCTTTCTGGCTTTCTCTTCTTCTTTCTCACTTTCTCTCTATTCCTCTTTCCCTCCCTCCTCTTTCTCTTTCTGGCTTTCTCTCTTCTCTTCACTTTCTCTCTATTTGCTCTTTTCCCCTCCTCCATCATTTCTCTTCTATTTCATTTCTCTCTCTTTCTCTCCATATCCCTCTTCCTCCCCATCTCCCACGTATATAATAAACATTAATATATTGGCAGAACAAGTGACTGGGTCGAGTTTGGGTAAAATGTCGGATTGCTGTGTATGTGAACGAGGCTGCTTAATCTTTACAATTTCTGCCCATTAGAGAATTGTTTAAGCCTTTATAGTTAGATAAAGAGGTGGATAACTTTCTTTGAATCGTCTTGAGAGAGCGAAGGAGAGAAATGGCCGTGAGGACGATAAAACAGATGAAGAAATCGTGGTGCAACTGCGAGGGGTCGGAGGCTCGTAGGGGGTGACTCACATTGATGAGATCCGTGAGAGATTGCGAGAGATCGGTGCAGGTGATTCACACACATGTCGATTGTAAATATTCGTTTTTTTTTTTCTTCTTCTTTTTACTCTCTCT
>NW_020869612.1:708423-718423 GCF_003789085.1 Penaeus vannamei | reverse complement strand
AGGGCATTTAGATAAACAATACAGTAATGTGTAATTTAAGGGCATTTAGATAAACAATACAGTAATGTGTAATTTAAGGGCATTAGATAAACAATACAGTAATGTGTAATTTAAGGCATTTATAAACAATACAGTAATGTGTAATTTAAGGGCATTTAGATAAACAATACAGTAATGTGTAATTTAAGGGCATTTAGATAAACAATACAGTAATGTGTAATTTAAGGGCATTTAGATAAACAATACAGTAATGTGTAATTTAAGGCATTTAGAATAAACAATACAGTAATGTGTAATTTAAGGGCATTTAGATAAACAATACAGTAATGTGTAATTTAAGGGCAGATAAACAATTGTAGATAAACAATACAGTAATGTGTAATTTAAGGGCATTTAGATAAACAATACAGTAATGTGTAATTTAAGGCATTTAGATAAACAATACAGTAATGTGTAATTTAAGGGCATTTAGATAAACAATACAGTAATGTGTAATTTAAGGGCATTTAGATAAACAATACAGTAATGTGTAATTTAAGGGCATTTAGATAAACAATACAGTAATGTGTAATTTTTAAGGAGCATTTAGATAAACAATACAGTAATGTGTAATTTAAGGGCATTTAGATAAACAATACAGTAATGTGTAATTTAAGGGCATTTAGATAAACAATACAGTAATGTGTAATTTAAGGGCATTTAGATAAACAACAGTAATGTTAATTTAACATTTAGATAAACAAAGTAATGTGTAATTTAAGGAGCATTTAGATAAACAATACAGTAATGTGTAATTTAAGGCAGATAAACAATACAGTAATGTGTAATTTAAGGCATTTTACAGTAATGTGTAATTTAAGAGCGATTAATGTGTTAATTTACAGTAATGTGTAATTTAAGGGCATTTAGATAAACAATACAGTAATGTGTAATTTGAGAGAGTGTTTACGGTCCTACGGTTAATATGAATATGAATTGTAGAGAAAATCTGAGCAGCCATTTATGAAGAAACGTGGCTCTGTTTTATAACCTGTTTGTTTTCTGTTCGACTCCGAGCCGAATCCTGCTGTGAAAATGGCGCGAGGTTTGATATGGATATTGCGGCATTGTCGTTTGGCGTCATGAATTATGCGGGACTGCTGCACGGTTGTCTCGCTCGTTGCAAGGATGTGTGTGTGTGAGTTTGTTGTGAGTTTTTTGTCTGTGTGTGTGTGTCATCGCCCTTCCTCGCGGGATATGAGCGCCTTGTTCGGGTGTGGAGTGCGCGCCCTCTGTCAGGTTAGCCGTTCCTCCGGTCGAAACGGTCTGGCCATTACCATAAGCAATTAACCTGTCACAGGTGTGTCCCGAGGATAATTTACACAGACCCTAGAAGCACCGTAAAGAATGATCATGAGTAATATAAGAGGCACGAGTTATGTAAACAGGTTGAGCCAATCACGGGGGCCCCTTCCAGCGCGCGCCGACCAATCAGCGGCCGCCAAATGTGCTGAGTCGGGCCCGCCGGGACTCGGTGACCCCCAGTTATCGCTCATCACGCATAACGGCAGGACGTGGTTTCTTGTCCTCCGCGTCCTTCGCTCCATGCCTTTTGATAGCGTGATCGAAAACATGATTGGCCTTGAATTGCTTTTGAAATCTGTTTGCCTTTATTTAGCGTTGATTATTATGGTTAGGTTACTTTGGCATTTGGTTTCTGTTGTCCAGGTGTTCTTGTTTTTGTTTTGTCTGTCTCATTCGTGTTTATTACATTTGCTTGATTATTCTTTACTGTTTTTTTTTTTTTTTTGTTCATTGAGGTGGCTTTCGTCTACAGATCCTCCATATATGGTGATAATGAGTATGAGCGCCAATGAGAGTTTTATACCACTTTTTCCGACTCGAAGCTCAGTTGAGTCGTGTCTGAGTCATCGTCTGTGTATTCTTTATGCAGATTTGTTCCGAATGGTTAAAGTGGGTTTACTGTGTCAGCGAAGTTTTGTTGTTTTTTAGGGGCCAGCGTGTCTCCCCCATCGACTGTGAACCTAGGTCGCCATTCGACACCACGACAGACTGACTCCCTTATCAATTCCTTTTTTGGGGTCGATTGGCTCATCGGATTTCGTCCTTATCGCCGGTGTGTGTACCCTATGGTGCTCTTTTATTGGTTCGAGCGTGGTTCAGGTGTGGTTCGGTTGCTGCCCAAGATTTAGGTGAAGGCGGGTTACACAAGCCACGACGTCCAAGTGTTGGGTGAGAACCGTCCGGGTGTCTTGTCTTCTCGCTGATGGTCGGAAATCTGAGGGGAAAAGGTCGAAGGCCGATTTTCTCACTGAGATAAAACAGCGGCAGGACAGGAACAAACGCCACGTGTACATAGGGACACGCCGGCCAAAGTTAATCATTCTCCAATTAAGATTAAATACCGTGAGGGCAAATTTCTCTTGTTTTCTTTCCCTCCCTCAGCCAGAAATCGAGATTATGATTTTCTAATAATATCAAGAACATAAGGTTTGACAAATGACAAACCAATAATAATTCTAAGATCAGATGCTGGTTAAAGTGAAATGGGGAACCCTTGTTGAACACAAGCACAAACGCAATAACGTTGAACAAAAAATTGAAAACGAAACTAGCCACAATGAGAACAGAAAATGATCGTAACGTTTCGAACCCTTCACGAGATCCTCTTCGGACAAGACCTAAACGGAACCCTTCTTCCCTGCCCTTGGGAGCGCAAGAACAAACCCAAATATTACGAGGAACATGACGAGAACAAATATAACACTTGTCAGAACGCAAAATACCCTTAGGGCCCATACTTTTAAAACCTTCGCCAGGCGAACCTCTGAGTGAGGGAGGCCTTACTTTTAAAACCAACGTTCGCCCAGGCGCTAACATCTTGCATTCCCGCCTAAATGTAGCGCAAATTTGTTTACATCTGCAGTGCACATAACGTAACCTAAACTTAATTATTAACCTTGAGAGAAGACGAAAATGTTGTTTCCGCAATAGTCTCACTTTATACTATAACAAAGGAGTTAAAATTTAACTTTATGCTATAACAAAGAAGTTGAAACTATCTTTATACTATAACAAAATTAACTTGTACTTTATTGCTATACTACACTTTATCCTATAACAAGGGTAACTTTATGGCCCGTACTTTTAAAACCTTTTGCTTTTTTCTCGCGTTTTTTTTCATTCGCCGAAAGCGCTAGATTTATCAGAAATCCAAGATGTTAGCGCCTGGCGATCCCTTTCGTTCGCCAGGCCTGGCGAACACCTGCCTTGGTTTAAAAGTAAGGCCTCCCTCACTCAGATGTTCGCCTGGCGAAGCTTCGCCAGGCGAACGCCAGCATTGGCGAAAGGTTTTAATAGTACTTATTACTATTACTATATCACTTTATACTTTGTTACAAAAAATAACTTTATACTTTAACAAAAGAGTTTTAAAAATTACTATTTTACTATTCTAACTGATATAAGATATTGAACTGTAGGCCTACAAGGGTATCATTAAAGACGCCTCATCAAAGGGCGGTGGAGCACTGCAGCTATGTTTCTATAGCCAAAAGTAAACATGCCGCCATAAAAACACTTCTGGTAACATTTGGGAAAGAACATTATCCCTACAACCAAAATAACAACAACCTAAATCTAAATAAGTCATCTCGGGGTTGGGGGTAGGAATACAGCTGATGTCTTGAGCTCTTGACTGGAACATCGGTCTTGAAAAAAAAAATACGGTATATACGTTATTTCATAATAAATTATGATTTTAAGATATTTTAGAATTACAATGTGATTCCTACATCATATCATACACAATATGTTTTCTAATTTATAATTTGAAAGCAAGAAAATGGTATTCAAACAGCTCTCGCGCCTTTGCTTCGCCAGGTTATTCCAATATGATCTTTCGCCAGGCATGATTTTAAAAGTACGAAATTCCGGATCGCCCGGCGAAACCTTTCGCCAGCCCTGGCGAAAGGTTTTAAAAGTACGGGCCTTAAACACACACACTAACCCACGCCGTGTTTCTCTCTCTCCTGCAGGCTACCGACCCAGGATCAAGCAGGGCAAGGAGACCTGGGGCTACGTGAGCGTTCGCGAGGGCGCCCACATGTTCTTCTGGCTCTACTACACCACGGCCGACGTCGACTACAAGCAGCGCCCTTTGGTCATCTGGCTGCAGGGCGGCCCGGGCGGCTCCTCCACCGGCGTCGGGAACTTCCTGGAGATCGGCCCGCAGGACCCACAGCTCAACAACAGGACCAGCGCTTGGGTGGGTGCGCGGGAGGGGAGAGAGAGGGGGGAGGGGAGGGGAGAGGGAGGAAGAGATGGAGAAGAGAGAGGGGGGGAGTGGATGAGTGGGTGAGAGGGAGGGAGAGAGAGAAAAAAAAAGAGAGGGGGGAGGGAATGAGTGGGTGAAGAGAGAGGGAGGGGAGGAGAGGTGGAGAGAGAGAGAGAGTGAGGAGTGAATGAGTGGGTGAGAGAGAGGGAGAGAGAAAGAGAGAGGGGTGAGAGGTGTGGGGAGTGATTGAGTGGGTGAGAGGGAGGGAGGAGGAAGAAGAGAGGGAGGAGGGAGAGTGGAGAGAGAGAGAGAGAGAGGGAAGGGGAGAGGAGGGAGGGAGAAAGAAGAGAGAGAGAGGAGAAGAAGAAAAGAGAGAGAGAGAGAGGAAGGGGAAGAAAGAGAGAGAGAGATGGAGGGAAAGAAAGAGAGAGAGAGAGATGGAGGGAAGGAGAGAGGAGAGAGGAAGGGAGAGAAAGAGAGGGAGAGGGAGAGGAAGAAGAGAGAGAGACAAGGAGAGGAAAAGAGAGAAAGAGGGGAGAGTAAGAGAGAGAGAGAGAGGCAGGGGAGAGTGTGTGTGTGTGTTAGTAGGGAAAAAAAGTAGATAAATGTAAGGGTAAGAAGTAGATTCACGTCCATTATTATTATCTCCATTAGAAGCACAGCTGTTAATGATTAATGGAATACTCTCCCATGATGATAAATACCTGAAGACGAATTCTTGGTTGACTTCGAAATTGCTTTTTTCATCAAAGATTTAAATAGTAACTTCAAAACCCACACACGCAACAATTTTTGTATTCCATTATTTCATGAATCAAAGTTACTATTTATTTCAGCCTGTGCTATCATTATGATTATTATCTTTATTATTATAGTAGTAGTGATGTTGTTGTTATTATTGTTATTTATGTTATTATTTTTATTGTGTTTTATTATTATTTATTTATTATTGTTATTGTGGTTCTTTTGTTCTTCTTATTCTTATTATTGTAATTATTATTATTGATAATATTAGTCTTGTGAATGTTATTATTATGTTTGTTATTAGTAGTAATAGTGAAGGTCGTAGAGGTGTTAGGTATTGTTTTTTTTCTTTTTCTTTTTTATCTATCATGTGTAAATTGTTTTTTTTCTGTAGTTGATATGATTATTTTCGTGTACCCATAAACAAGATAATGAAGGGTATGGCAGCAATTATAATGCTGATAGCAGCATATATATGATAAGAGTAGCACCCCCCCTCTCTCTCTCTCTCTCTCTCTCTCTCTCCTCTCTCTCTCTCTTCTCTCTCTCTCTCTCTCTCTCTCTCTCTTCTCTCTTCTCTCTCTCTCTCTCTCTCTTCTCTCTCTCTCTCTCTCTCTTCCCTCTCTCTCTCTCTCTCTCTCTCTCTCTCTCCCTCTCTCCTCTCCTCTCTCTCTCCCTCTCTCTCCTCTCTCGTCTCTTCCCTCTCTCTCTCTCTCTCTCTCTCCCTCTCTCTCTCTCTCTCTCTCCCTCTCTCTCTCTCTCTTCCTCTCTCTCTCTCTCTTCCCTCTCTCTCTCTCTCTCTCTCTCTCTCTCTCTCTCTCTCTCTCTCTCTCTCCTCTCTCTCTCTCTCTCTCTCTCTCTCTCTCTCTCTCTCTCTCTCTCTCTCTCTCTCTCTCTCTCTCTCTCTCTCTCTCTCTCTCTCTCTCTCTCTCTCTCTCTCTCCTCTCTCTCTCTCTCTCTCTTCCCCTCTCCCCTTCCCCTCCCCTCCCCTCCCCTCCCCTCCCCATCATCCCTTCCCCCCTTCCCCTCCCCCCCTCATCCCCACCCCCCACCCTCTCATCCCCTTCCTCCCCCTCATAGCTCCCCCATCCATAACCCTGACACTCCCCTCCTTCCCTTCCAGACCAAGGAGGTCAACATCCTCTTTGTGGACAACCCCGTCGGCACGGGATTCAGCTACGTGGACGACGTGAAGCTCCTGACGAGGGAACAACCACCGCCATAGCCGTCGACCTGGTGGAGTTCATGAAGGCTTTTTCAAGAAGGTGAGGCGTCGGGTGGGTGGTGGGGTGCTTGGCTGGGAGAGAGAGGGGGGGGGGAGGGTGGGGCGCTTGGCTGGGAGAGGGAGGGAGAAAGGGAGAGGGAGGATGGGAGGGAAAGGGGGAAAGAGAGGGTGGGTGGAAAGAGAGGGGGAGGCTGGTGGAGTTCATGAAGGGCTTTTTCAAGAAGGTGGGTCGAGTGAGGCGTCGGGTGGGTGGGTGGGGTGCTTAGCTGGGAGAGGGAGGGAGGGAGATGGAGGGTGGAGGGGGGAGGAAGGGAGGGAGAGAGAGGTAGAGGGAGGGAGGGAGAGTGATGAGTGAGAGAGAGAGAGAAGGAGGAAGAGGGAGAGAGGAGAGGGAGGGAGTGAGGAGGGTGGAGGAGGGAGGGGAGAGAGAAGGAAAGGAGATATAGAAATGGAGACTTAGAGGAAAGAGGAAGAGATAGAGAAAGGGGAGGGACTTTTTTTACTTTGACACGTTCATCTGAGACAAAATAAAAATTACATCTAAAAGGATGAGAGTAACCTTAGGTTATCCCACGCCTTACCTTAATAAGTCCCTGGCGGGCTCACAATCCATATACAAAAAACTTACGTATAATAATATTCTAAAGTATAAATACAAACACATAAATTAAAGATAAAGAATTAAAAAATGAAAAGAATTACAAAAGCATTACAAAGAATTCAGAGTCATTGGCTTACATATGTAAGGTGATAGGGAGAGGAAGACGGAGAAGAGGGAGAAGAGAAAGAGATAAGAGAGATAGGAGGAAGGGAGAAGGCTGGGAGAAGGTGAGAATACAAGAAGGGAGCGGGATAAAGAGGGAGCGGGAAATGAGATAGGGGAGAAATGGAGTGTGACGAAGCGCGTGGAGAGGGGGGAAGGGAGAGGCAGAGAGAAAAGAAGAGAGAGAGAAAAAGGAGAGGGTTGAGACGAGAGAGGAGTAACCGGGAGCGAGAGGGGACGAGAAGGGGGGGGAACGTTTTTACGCCTTGTGGCCATTAAAACCACCCCTCCATCTCTCTCGATCTTTCATGTCTACCTCTCTCCTTACTCTCTCTCTCGTCTCCTCTCGTCTCTCTCTCATCTCTCACCTCTCTCTCTCTCTCTCCTCATCTCCTCCTCCCTCTCTCTCTCTCTCTCGTCTCTCTCCACTCTCCAACCTCCCGTCACTCTCTCCTCATCTCCTCCCTCCTCCCTCCCCCCCTCCCATCCCTCCCCCCTCCCCCTCACGTGTGTGTGTGTGCATCTCATCACTCTATCCTAACAAATCTAAGTCTAATCTAATCTATCTAAATCTCTTAGGGTTCCAAATGCTCTAGGAAGCTTGTGCTGTCCTCCTAACAACCTCGCATTGTGAACGGCTGAAGAATCTGCTCTTATTCATTTTTTCACAACGTTTATTCAGACGTAGATTGAGTTGAATTACGTTCATCATATTATAACTTCCCTTTTGGGTTTCGGTTTTCCACAAGCTCTCTCGCGAAGAATGTTAAAAGAAAATTGTATGTTACGTGAGAATTTACTAGGTTTAGGGGGGAAAAATTTCAAGAAAATGATAAATGGTTGTAAGGCTGGTGTGTATTGGTGGGTAATTTCTATGTACTCGCTGAAATGTAACATAGAGCTATGAGGAAAAGCATCAATATGCTGTGGATGTATACAATCATCAACACTGTAATCTTCTGGTTTCCCTCAAGACAAAGTACGTTAGTCATTTTACGAGAGGACGAGGGAAGGGGTGAGAGAGAGAGAGAGAGGGAAGGGAGAGAAGAGAGAGAGAGTGTAGATATATCTTAGGGGAGAAGAGAGAGAGGAGAGAGAGAGAAGAGGAAGAGAGAGAGAAGAAGAGAGGAAGAGAGAGAGAGAGAGAGGAGAGAGAGAGAGAATGAGAGAGAAGAAAGAGAGAGAATTAGAATTCAGAACTAAACTAGAATTAGAAGTGAGCGCGGAGGCGGGGTAGATGTGTTAGATTAGAATTTGTTCCCATCGGAGAAATGAATGTTGAATAAAAAGAAAGCTCCGAATTCTTTATTGCGCATTTAATTAAAACCAATTGGAAGCGCTGGGTTCAGGAAGTCCGGAGCACCTGTTGGCCTTGGGACAGTGCGCGGCGCCTCCAAAACCAATGGACCCGCCATCGGTGCTTTTATACGTAATGGAAAAGTATATGCAGGCACCACCCAGACCACTTGTGCTGTGAGGGGGAGGCGTCGTGTGTGTTTTGTTGTACTAAGGTTTTACTTTGTTTTTTTTTCTTTCATTTTGATTCGTTTTTTTGGGATAATACTGTTGAATCTATTTTTCCCGTCTTTTTTCACGTTAGGTCTACTCTCTTTATTTTATTTATTTACTGTATTTTTTTATTTTTTTTTTAATTTGTTTAAAAGGTATTTTTTCTCTCTTTCCATATCTTCGTTCCCATTTCTGACCTGTATTTAAATGTGGAGGGCGGTGAAAGTTCCTTCTTTCCTCCCTCCATTATTATTGCTCTTTCTAACAAGTTTTACAGTTTGTTTCCTCGCTTTTTTTTTCACACCAGAATTCTGCTATTTGCTCTCATCTTCCAATTCAACTTCTTTCTTCTATGCTGATAGGGCCTACTTGCCTCCCCCAACCTTTTTCCTTATATTATCCTAATCTTATGAATTATTGTTCCGCGTCTTTTTTCACGTTAGCGTTTACTCTCTTTAATTTTGAATTTTATTACTGTATTTTTTATTTTTTATAATCTATTTATTGTATTTTTTTCTCTCTTCCACATTTTCTTCTTCCCTTTTACTGTATTTGTGGAGGGGGTGAAGTTTCCTTCTTCCTCCCTCCATTATTTTGCTCTTTCCAACAAGTTTTACGTTTGTTTCCCGCGTTTTTTTTCACCAGATTCTTGCATTTCCTTTTTTTTCACCAGATTTTTGCATTCTCTCTCTTCACTTCCTTTCTTCTAGCTATAGGCCTACTTGCCTCCCCCAACCTTTTTCCTTATTTATCCTAATTTATCTCCTAAATTTATCCTATTTTCCGCCTCTTCATTCCGCCCATCGCCTATTCCCCTTCGCTCACTATCCTCTCTGGTTCTCTCAATTCTCTCAATTCATGTCATAAGCAGAATTCAATAGCCTTCAGCATTTTGTCCCAACGTCAGCGAATCTTCCCTGACATTGATGAATTCCAGCTATCTTTTCAGTATTGATAATCATCCTCTGAACAATAATTGCCTGAAATCTTTTTTTCAGTATTGATAATCATCCCTGAACAATAGTGATGAATCTTTTTTCAAGTATTGATAATCGTCCCTAACAATGGATGATCGAATTCCTTGAATCTTTCTTCAGTATTGATAAAATTCATGCCCTGAACAATAGTGATGCAAATTGGCCTGATATTTTTTAATCTTTTTCACTATTGGAATAATCTTCCCCCATGAACAAATAAGTGGATGAATTCCTGTAAATCCTTTGATGTCGCCAGTATGATAACTTGAACCGTATTCATGGTTGACAAATGTGAAAGGTATGAATGAAACGATACATCCCATTCACAATACAAACGAGATTGTTTTAAACACCGGTTTTGATTAATATCTTCGTCAGAAATACATGTATTTCTGACGAAGACTAATATCGAAACGAGTTAAATCCACTCTCTTGTATTGTGAAGATAATTCGTTCATCATTCATACCTTTCCACAATTGATAATCTTCCCCTTGAACAATAGTGA
>NW_020869612.1:700265-706680 GCF_003789085.1 Penaeus vannamei | reverse complement strand
TCTCCTTTTTTGTCATAATTTACTGTTATTGGGGTATTTGTCATCAAGGTGGAGCTGGGCTTAAAAAAAAAAAATGATCTTTTTTCTCCATCTGTTGTACAAAAAGGAATTTAACTTTTTTTTTTTTATTATTTATATTTATTTTTTTAGTCTGGTGATTTAGTTTTTTGTTTGTTTATGTTTTTTTCTCTCTTTCTCTCTCTCTCTCTTCTTTGTTCACTTATCAACTGCCATGAAACGCTTTTCCAGATCATCGGATTGCTGAATGCCTTCACGCCACAGAAGTCGCTGGAGGAGTTCCAGGACGTCTACCTGGTGATGGAGCTGATGGATGCCAACCTGTGCCAGGTGATACAAATGGACCTGGACCACGAGCGCATGTCCTACCTCCTCTACCAGATGCTGTGTGGGATAAAGCACTTACACTCAGCCGGCATTATCCATAGGGTGAGGGCCTTTTCTTCCTGTAAAGAGTCATTGGCCTTGTGAATGTACGAAAGGGCTGCTTTTGTTCCACCCCGTAAGAGCACACTTTAGGTGTTGCCATGGGGGTTAGAGTGCCTAGAATAATGATTTTTAATATATACATGTATGAATAGATTTTTTGGAAAAAATATAATGCATTTTGACTGAGAGCCAAAGGGATAGATAGTTGTCATGGATTTTTTTTTTTCTTTTTATTCTTTTTTTGTGTTGAACTTTGCAGTGGCATGTTATGCCACAATCATCATTTCTTACACATCTTGAATAAGAGATGTCATTAAGAAAAAAAGGAAAGGGAAAAAAAGGAAAAGAAGGATTAGAAAAAAAAAAAAACAGGTCTTGATTTTCAAACAAAATTATTGTTCTTTTTTTGTACACCTTTAAGATTAATACAAAACCCTCTCAAATTATACACATTATCATCTTACAGGACCTGAAGCCTAGTAATATCGTGGTAAAATCAGACTGTACACTCAAGATCCTAGACTTTGGTTTAGCACGGACAGCCGGTACCACATTTATGATGACTCCCTATGTTGTAACTAGATACTACAGAGCACCAGAGGTAAGGCGCTAATTTGCGTTCCACACTTCGTTTCTGTTTTTGTGTGATATAGAGTCATGGCATGAAAAATGAAAAATCTTGGAAGATTGCTTTTCCCTGTTGGCTGTTCATATCGAAGTCTGGAAAAGAATTCAGATTTTATTTTTCCTCTTCTTCCAGGTCAATCATTTTTATAAAGATAGCCTTTTTTCTATACATTTAAACTTGTCTAGATAGTTATACATGATAATTTACCCCTTTGCAGTTTTATCTCAAGATTTATGTCTGTTTTTATGAATGTATTTTTATAATTAGCATTTTCTTGCCTGTTTGATAAAGTGTAGTTTTGTAGCTCACTGTTCCTCCGTGGGTTAAATTGGTCGGATTAGTGTTTATCTTCATCTTTTCTGCAGGCTGATGCCTTTGTGATAAGTGAAGGAATCTTAAGGAGTAATTGATATTGATTATCAGTCTATAAGAATCAGTTGTTTGAGCATACAATAATCTCCAAATATGAGAACCAACTAAGCCGCACTTTGTGGGATGTCAACCTACATTTCCTTCATAGTTTTGAGGTGTGGTGCTGCCTGTTGCCGCGTAAAAAAAAAGAAAAAAAAGAATTTAGTCAAGTGTTTAGTTAATAGAGGTAGGAAGATATGACTTTGATGGTAGCTCCTTAATCCCTTCATCTGTGAAGTGGAGTTTTCGGGATGTATTGCTCCCCTCTCTTCTGTTTTCTTCTCTTCGCTTCTTGTCTCTTCTCTCCTCTCCTCTCTCTCCTCTCCTCTTCTCTTCGCTTCTCGTATCTTCTCTACTCTTCTCTTCTTTTCTCTTTTCTTTTCTTCCCTTCACAACTCTTCTCTCCTCCTCCTCCTCCCTCCTTTCCACTCTAGTCCTTTCCTCCTCCTCTATCTCTTCTTTTTTCCTCCATATCCACATTCACTTTCTCCTCCACCTCTACCAAATTTTGCTCCACCTCCTTCCCGTACTAAAACCCACTGTGTCTTTCAGGTAATTTTAGGTATGGGCTACACAGAGAACGTGGACATCTGGTCAGTCGGCTGCATAATGGGAGAGATGATTCGAGGAGGCGTCCTGTTCCCAGGGACGGATCACATTGACCAGTGGAATAAGATTATTGGTGAGCTTGGCATTGAGAGTGGCTGATTTATTTATTTAATTATTTATTTATTTAGTTATTTTTTTTTTACATATATAAAATAAGAGGGTGAAAATGCTTAACCTGTTTGTATGAGGTGTATATTTGTATTATTATTGGGTATTTTTAATGTAATTTGATATTTGTTATATGACTGTAAGTATATATTGCAATCCACTTGTTTAAATATATTCATAAAAATCTGTAATATATATTTTTATATATCTTATATAATTATAACATATTGATAATATGTTGATGACACCTTTCTGATACTTAAAAATATGCTTTTGGGATTTATTTTCTGTGTGACATGTACTTCCAAAAAGCTTGTTGCTATTTACTCTTTCTAAGATAGATAAGAAATTTTTTCAGGCGTAAGAATGTATGAAATTCTCTGTAAATGAAAAGGGATTGTGTATTGCGCTCAAGATTTTCATTAGAGTATGGACAAACTACATGAAGAGACTGGGAAGTCTGTTAGTGTGGATGATATGTTTTCTTTCTTTTAATACTAACATTTCAAAGTTGGGTTTTTCTAAGTTAGGCTGATAGATATCTTCATGATATGTATAGCATCTAATGAATGTAAGATGCGAGCAAAATAGTTTGGTACAATGTATATTTAACATGCACTGAATACTATAACCCAGAACAGTAATGCACAGGAACACATATGCATTCACACACACGCACGTGCATACATGCGAACACATACAAACACACACTCACTCATACACTGACACACTCACACTCACACTCACACTTATACACACTCATACACAGACACTCACATGCACACACTCATATGCACACACCCATACACACACACACACTAACACACACAAAATAACTCGCTCAACACTGATTAGCCTTTCTCCCCCACTCCTTGCCCCCCAACAGAGCAACTGGGCACTCCCTCGCAAGAGTTCATGTCGAGGTTACAGCCAACTGTTCGCAACTATGTGGAAAACCGTCCCCGCTACCCTGGCTATTCCTTCGACCGCTTGTTCCCCGACGTGCTGTTCCCTGCTGAGTCCACGGACCATAACAGACTCAAAGGTGAGGAGGAGAGCGACAGGTACTGGCCCAGGCAACACAGCTATTACTGGATCAAAGGTGAGGAGGGAAAAAGAGGCATTGGGCTCGGCGCTCTCAAAATCTCTCTCCCGAGAGAGAGGAAGAGAGCAGGCAGAGCGAAGCATGGAGTGCTGTGGCAACCTTCTTGACAGTGATGATGATGGTGATGATAACGCTTCGTCGTGTTTTAGGGCGATTGTGAAAGGCCCTTTTCACAGTTTTCATTTGTGGTTGAGAAGAGGTGGAGTTTTAATCCATTTTCATAACATTAGTAGATGTGTCATTATTATTATTATTATCATAATTATTAATATTAATATTAATATTATTATTATTGTTTTTCATTTTATTATGATATATATTTCTTCATTTGGCCTTTTTTCAATTGAGTGAATTAGAAACTTAGCTAATAGAATATTGGAAATCAATTACCTTGAGAAATATTGGTATAATGAGGTAAACACAGAAAAATTAAATTGGAAAAATATTCATTTTATTCTCTATTGCATATAGATAACTTATTTTATTTATTTATCAGTTGATTGTTAGCCAACGTCATTTTATTGATGTCTTACAAATCTTGCAAATGAAAATTTAGTAAGAAATCCCCATTCTCAAAACTACAAATGAAAATAGAAGAGTTGAACTGTTGGTTTTCGTAACTGAGATTTTAACACAGTGATCTAACACCTGTTTCGAGGTAAGTAACCGGCAATTTATACTAATTTAGAAAAGGTGTTGTCTAACTGTTTTACTTTTTGAAAATTTCATTGTTTTTGTTACATGGCCTTTCTTTCTCTGTTTTTGTGAGCATATAACAAATTACGGCTCAATAACCTTTGATTCATGATATCTGAGCATGGATTTTACTGCTTAAAATCACACACACACGCACACGCACATGCACACACACACACAGAATTAATAGAATCAGGGGCATACCAACTCTTACTTTTCTTTTTTTGGGGGAAATTTCTTTCATTATTTGGCAGATAAGGGAAAAAAACTTGCCCATTTTGGCAGAAGGTCAGAGGCCCATAGTACTGTGTAAAATTTATGAAGCTAAAGCAACAGTCACACTAGTTGTGTATAACTAGGGATCCCTGAATAGGCACAGCGAGTGTCTTTGCAAGCATGGGAAGGGGGGAGGGGGAAGGGGGTTAGTCACACTACATAGCGTCCCCCCCCCCCTCTTAGAGAGCTATCTTCCGAGCCCATCATTCACATACATAAACTTTAGTAATTGTGGATTCTATGAGTATCATCTCATTTATGTTGGAAATTTCACAGAACTGAATCACATAGCTCCTATTATCAAGAAGGAAGAGAAACGTATATGAGCTTTTCCTCCCATATTATTAATTATCATAACCTCATACAATGTTGCCAGCTACCCTGTTACTCTATATTTCAACGGATATAGAAATTATGACAACAAACTTTCCAGTGACCTAGACTTATTTGTGTAGTCAAATACTATAACTGAAATGGGGTCAAATATCATTGATTGTTGATCATGGTACAACTCTGCCAGTTTACCTCGAGCAAAGCAAAGTTCCTAGCTGATTTCATTTTTATTATTTATTTTTACCTTTCTGCTCTCATGAAGTTATATGTTTTTATAATACCCCGATATATATATATATATATATATATACATACATATACATATACATATACATATACTATATATATATATATATATATATATTATATATTATATATATATATATATATATATATATATATATATATATATATATATATATATATATATATATATATATATATATATATATATATATATATATATATATATAATATATATATATATATATAATTTACATGAATTTGTTGTTATTTTTTTTTTCATGTAATCTTCTGTATAAAGCATATAATATATTGTATTGGAACATATAAATATTTAGCCAAATTGATTTTTTTGTCAGTCTATCATTTATATTTTATATTAGAAATAGATCTATCAGTTGATAGGATTCCATTATTGATCAGTCATGAATTACTCATCAGTTGCACTACTAATACTTTTTGCAATGCATTGCAGCAAGTCAAGCACGAGATCTGCTATCAAGGATGCTTGTAATAGACCCCGAGCGAAGGATAAGTGTAGACGACGCGTTAATGCATCCCTATATTAATGTGTGGTATGATGAAAAGAAGTCAATGCTGTAGTACTAAGGTTTTTTTTTTTTTTTATTATAAAATATTGTTGGTCTTTTTCTTTATATATATATATATATATATATATATATATATATTATATATATATATTGATTAAAAGACTTTTTTGTGCAAGTTTAGCTCTTTATGTACTTCAAGCCTTTCAAACTATCAAAGACTATTAGAATTTTATTACAATTCTGAATTCTGAAAATGTATCAAATCTTTTGACCCATTTGCAAAGATTTAATCCATATTTGTGCTCCCTTGCAGCCTGCCCCAGGCCCCTACGACCACAGTGTGGATGACCGTGAGCACACTGTGGACCAGTGGAAGGAGCTCATCTACAAGGAGGTGATGGAGTATGAAATGGTCCACAACTCCCCAGGTGGGGCAGGGGCTGGGGCTAGGGGTCCCGCACCCACCCATGGTCACGCCCCGCCGGCGGCCACCAATGCAGCTGCTGATGGGGATCAGGACCAGCATCGCCCAAACCACAGATAGGGCTGCCCTCAACCTTCTTAGCAGTCCCTCCGCCCCAAGCCTGCCTCCCAGCCACCTCCTTGGTTTGCGCACGGCTCACGTGTAGAGTCCCTCGGCCAGGATGCTGAAGTCCACACACACGGGAGTAGACTCTCGAGGCCGCGTCTGATTCCTCTGTCTGCCGCGTCATCGGGAAGGCCACCGTCAATCTCCGCAAGAGCCGGGTGTGCGGACCAGTATTCCTCAGTGGTTGCTGTTTTGACGCTCGTCAATTTTTACAGCTGTGTGTGCGTGTGTGCATCATCTTTCTGGAGTAACTGTCACAGGTTCCCTGTTGTGACTGGTGATAAGACTGGGTACTGCAGGTTCTTACTTCAAGGTTCTGCACAGAGCTGGAATTGCTGTGCAGTCATTTGACATTTATGATAACCCTCTTGTGCTTCTTGGCTGAGGCACTTGATTCTGTGTAGTCCACACCATCTTCT
>NW_020869612.1:685265-695265 GCF_003789085.1 Penaeus vannamei | reverse complement strand
CCCACTCTCACAAGCATTTTTATGGTGTGGAATGGCGTCACGTGGAATGGACAGGAATCAACACCTGTCTATTGGTAATCTGTTTCTTTAGAGTGCTTGCAGAGGCTAGCAGGATGACAAGCCCACTGCTGTGTATGTTCCCCATGCTCCAACTGTTTAGGAGTACGCAGTGTTTCCCGATCATCTCTACTATAAGGTGTTTCGTAATAAGTGAGCACACGCACGCGTATGTTAACAGGTGTAAGTAATGCTCGAGTAAATGGTTCGTGTAGTTAGTCTTTGTGCATCCTCCATCGCGCACAGCTACTTCTCACTGTACTGTCTCAGTGTCTCTAGTGGCTGTGTCATGAAGTGTCTGGTTTATGCTGAGTGTTGCATATAATGCAATGGTCGGTGCTGAGCCAAGAGATCGGAGCTGTGTGTCTCCGAATGACACGATAGGGCGCTGAGTGAGATTGAGGATACCATGTTCTGTGTGTATCAGTTCTGAGTCAGGTGGTCTGTTCAGCTTCACAGAGGTGAAGGCCATCGTCATTGGTGTGAATTAGTGTTCATGCCGCGTAGACGAATGACTAAGTCAATTTTCCGCCTCATTATGATTGATCTTGTGTGCATGTGTCGAGAGGCATTTGTTGCGGCCGAGCAGATCTCGCGTCGCTTGTGAAATGCCATACTGTAAGTCCTCCCGCGGTTGTGCATTTGGGTTTTGCGTGTGTGAGTGCGTACGGAGCGGATAGGTAGTGCGGCGTTGTCGCGTGGACGACCGGGGAGAGGAGAGATGACGTTCTGTTGCACCTGTGGTCTCGAAGGGCGATCTCAGTGCACGAGTGGAGGTCGGGTAGCCTGTAATGCCGTGGATATGTACGGAGTCATGTACGCAGACGCATGTAGTTCGTTGAGTACGATTGTATCATACGCACAGGACTTAGCAGACTAAGAGCGCGTAGTCTGACTACGTACAGGCGGGTCTTTGGGCACCAACTACCATATCCATATTAATTGTATCTCGCGAGTAGGATAGTAGTGGTAATGGCATATTGGCGTAATAATTTACGTAAGGTGTACTAGAATGTATATCATATATCTTACACACACATTATCGCGAGCAGAGTTAGACACGCACACAGACAGCGAGACATCACTGCGTGAATCTGAGCCAGCACAAACATTACGAGCAACGACGCTTACGACTGGTACATAGGACAGGCACAGGCCACAATCGGTGGCCTAGTCGGACCGCGATAACCAGAGGGATGAGGTACATCAGGCAGTTCTGACTTAGCATAGTGCCTATGTCAATGCCTTGCGAGCAGACAGCACGAGCAGCGAGCGAGCGAGCGCGAGGACGGTCAGTGGTCAAGCGATGCGGACACACTACGATCAGGTAGTGGCTCGAGATTGTTCATGGGGTGGGAACCGCGTCTGTGAAGCCACGGGTCGATAGTGAATTGGAGGCAAGAGAGTGGGATTCGTCGTGGGGTCGAGTGTAGCTTATGGATTGAGCGAGCCGGTGCGAGAATATCGGAGGGAGGCTTCGGACTGCCGCCGGAGCCTATACCGTGGGTGTTTAGGAGACGAATCTCGCGGTGGCTAAGTCATGCAGCGATCGCCGGTTCGTGCAGGTTTGGATCGAGCTGCCGCCGGGCGGAGGACCTCAGGTCCACTTCATGTAGCGAGACACGTGTGTTTACTCCGAGTTTTGACGCACGCTGATCTCTGCGTACGCGGGCATGTCTGGGCATTGAACTGACGCGATTGGGGCGGCCACTGTAAGCAGCACGGATCTGTATGCGACCACTCAGTGCTAGTATCAGAGATATGTGGGGATATGTTATCAGTAGTCTTCTGGTTCATCTGCTATGCTGGATGCCATGGTGCAAAAGGTGGCTTGTATAGGTGCGTTAGTGAGAGCTCGAATATTATATTAAGTTTGATACGGTTATCGTGATTTGGATACGGAGCTGGACTTGTCGAGAGTTATTATGAACTGCATTAGGTTGGTCTGCACAAGCGAGCGTGTATGGAGATCGCAGCAGGTGTGTTGGAGTTGAAGGTAGACAGGTACAGTGAGAGCAGTAAGCATGATTATCGTTATCTTAGGGTGATGAAAGTATGGGTAGAGTAAGCGGTCTTATATACGTAGATGAGAGTATCGATTACCGGGCTCACAAGCAGATAGGACCTTGGCAGATAAGCGCAACACCGAAGTGTTAGTATGTATGGAGCATAGTACCGTTCTGCTTTGAATATTATCATAAAAGTGTGTTCATATTGCTAAGAGTGCATACTATTTATGATCTAATGTTAGTGTCATCATTGACGAACCACACTCAATGTGTAAGCACTTCGAGGTCACCATAGGTTTTTAAGTCCGCATGGTGATCTTTACCTCTCACCACCTTACGGTGCATGTCTGGTATCCTTAGGCCTTCACACTGTCTGGAAAATTGTCCGTCAGTCCATTATGTCACGCTCTTCGGGCGCGAGAGCTGAACCACTGATTCAGAGTTCCCTGGCAAGTGGGCGTTACTCCACTGGGAAGGGATCGGCATGTTCGACCTCCCTGCTACATCCTGTTTGTAAGGGACTCTCAAAGCATTTCGTGTTATCTCCATCGGACATCCCATCATAACCTTTTTGGTATATAAAGGCAATGCCTGCGCGATAGCTGAGTGCAAACAAGAATAAAATTATCAAGTTAATCCTGGGTTTTATGCCAGGAGATATGCGAGATCGAGGAAAGGTCTCTGATTTATCTAATCTGATTATCCATCTATACTCGTGACTGAGTTGTATAGTTCGTGGGCTTTAAGAATTGTAGTGAGGATCTAAAAAGTAATATGCATGGTAGCAAGTAGTTTAAATGGCGAAGTTCATGAAAGTTTAACTGTCGCGACTGCTATGGGAAAGTTCATTGAGCGAAAAGTAGTGCAGTCCTATCGGCGATGATTTTGCTTTCCAGTTAGTCAGCAAAAGGATGGCAAGTTAATAACTCAAAGTTGAAAATCACATATATACCCTGCAGATTATAGATTAGATCACTGGGAGTGTTCTTGTGTGTAAGCATTAGGGTATCTCTGTTAAAATTATTAAGCCCAAGGATAGCATCAAAGTCGAGAGATAATGTGGGGATTTTTTTGATCGTGTAATTACTCTGCTTTTACCACAGAACAGTTCTCTGGAGCGTAGTTCTTACACCACACGAGAGTGTAGAGGCATTTCTCGCTGTATCTAGGTATCTATCTACTCCCAGGCGTTCGAGAGTAGTGGATGCGTATCGCGGATCGGCGTGGGCTTCTTGTAGCTGTTCCACTGAGTTGATTGTTGCACGGCGCATGCGTAAACGGTGTGTATAAATGGCTTCCGAATACGAATCTTACTCAGGGTCGTTATGTTTTTTTTTGTGATGCTCGTGAGTATCTTGTCTTAAGGATGGTTACGCAATGCTGGTGGCATCTCAGTTGGCGAGCTCGATCTTACATTGCTGCGATTCGGTAGGTGATTACAGAGTTGATGTTGCCGTATAGCGTGGTGCGAGTCGCATGCAGACACGGGAGGACAGACAATACGCTGGATGAGATCAGAAGTTTATTCATGACGTTTCCTGTACAGTGCAGTAAGGCATGGCTAATCACCTTGGAAGATATGAACCGTGTAGGAGTATCGGAAGCCCCTATTTAAATCTTTGAGCATGAATCACTCAGAAGAGTGAAAGGCATCAAAGTCGTATTTGGACGGAGCCCAAGATAATAAGCGAGGTAAGTTACAGAGTTATAGGCACACGCGGACGGAAAGTGTCTAACGGTACATTTTTCATTGGATGGCACATGCACCAAGGAATAATAGAACGAGGAAATGAAAGATAAGAGATGTTGCCGAGGATTGTTGTTCTCAGTAAAGATAATTATTCAGGAAACTCTGTAAATATACTTAACATGCAATATACATCAGCGATTGGTTACTTCAGAATTTTACGTGAAGAGTTACGACATGTTATATTTTATTAGCTTATACTTAATATAGGTCATTTATAATTAACAAGTCGTTATAACCCATGCAGTCGCGTATATACAAGCAAATAACTATTGAATACATATATCGACCACGCTGTGATGCTTCTCCATACAGCAGTAAGTGAGGGAGTGGTGTGTGCTTGACAGGATAACGGCTAGCGAGAAGCCCTATGGACTGTATTTTGGTGAAATAGTACGGAATCTATTTCACAAATACAGCTACCCTCTCCAAGAACTGACATGAAAGATTCAGGTTGGAGGTCGAATCGCAGCATGGACGGCGGAACCTATGGCTCTCTGGGGCGAGACTGGGAAGGGGGACAGTGGCCAAAACTCAGACAGGCCAGTCAGTTCAGGCATGAGGCATCTGCTCTGTGACGGGGTGAGCGACTGCCCCTGATACCGAGGGTGCGCAAGGGGCATGACGGTTGTCAGTGGAGAGAAGCACCTGGCCAAGCGAGTGGCTCATGAGTCAGTCACTTCTTAGTACGAACGAGGCCTAGGGTGAGGTTCCTTTTTTGCTGGATGAAGTGAGGCCATAACCACCGTGAAGATAGCTCGAGGATAGCGGCGTAGTTAGAAGAAGGCGGAGTCAGGGTCAGTTTACTGGCGAGATACTTGGACCGGATAGAGCGTGTGTTTAGCTGGTAATGCAAATGGTCAGGTGTCACGCCTACTCGTGCGAGCTGGAGATCGAGGTCATGATAAAGAGCTAGCGTCAGATAGCGCAGGTCTGTTGACTTGGTACGTGTTATATCTTCGAGAGCTCGATCATAATAAGTTGCTATATGACTTGGTTCTTGGATAATGTAGGATCATTGCATATCGAATAGGCATAGTGGAGCTTGTCGAAGGGGTATTGTCAATTCCATTGTCAGCACACTAGCCGGTGTAGCAGCGGGGACTGACTACGAGGATACATAGTGGATTGAGACCAGCCTCTAAGTCTAACTGGTACCTCATAGGCTAGCGCCGGTGTAGTTTTCCAGTATCCGATGCACTTACTTATGTTATGTCAATTGCGTATGAGTCGAGGCGTATAGTCTATTCTCGCGCTCGATTGTCATGGCATGACTTGGGGGAGAGAATCGAGTCTAAGTTGTTCCTCTCAGTCTCGAAATCGGAAGGAGTTATATCACATATGGCTACCTCTTCCGTCGTGAGCGGATTAGGTTGGACTGTCTACGTCTGCTCGTGTTGCGAGTCGCTGAGATCTCAATTGCGAGGGTTGCGTCCATTCTTCAAAAGGCACTAGCTTTGGCATAAATCCATGTTCATGAGGGCTGGATCGCATGCAGTCACCTTGATGCAACGTGCCTAACAGAACGTGCTTGAGAAAACTGACAAATCCAACACTGACAGAGGCCGCGCAGTATCGGGACCGAGAGCTGCAGATAGCTGAGTATCCACACTGTGGGGGCTGAGTCGATATAGTCAAAGAATCCTTACTGAAGGGGTGGATGAGTAGTTAGCTGAGGCTTATTTTTCTGAAAGCGATTGCAGGTTTGAGATCCTTAGTGGAGAGTGTAGATTACTGGCTGTCGGCCGGCATGGATTGCACTTTAAGGCCGCCGAGAGAGGAAATGCTACTAGGAGCCGGAAGTGGTATCACTCTCTGACACGTGCTCACTGATGGACGTAGTGAGATCGTACGTAAGAGTACGCGCGCGAGTGTCAGTATGTGCTTATCGTGCCGGCGAGTTTGAGCGTGCAGAGAGTCGAACGCACAGTGTCGTCAGTATATTGAGCGTGAGCCGAGACTGTCCTGTAGTTACGTGCTATGAGGGGAGAGACCATAGATATTAGTGGAGTTTAGGAGAGTGCTGGTGTCGCGGCTATCATACGACGACGTCTAGAGGTGTTACATTGGACGGTAGGTAGGTATTAATGTGGAAGCCTCTTACATCCAGGCGACGGTAGCAGGTAGCGGAGGTGTGTAATAGTTTGAGCCAAGGTGCAGCAGTCATAAGCTGACAAAGTTGGAAGAATAATGTCTCAGCGTCGCTCTGTAAGGAAATTTTTCTGATGAAGTTACGCGACATAGCGACCCATTCATCCCAGATAGATTATTCTAATGTGATACGTTGTTAGGGCGTAGGTTGTTTAGCGTTTTGTTCATCCATGGGAATACAGCAGGTTACGAAGTATAATTGAGGAACTGATTCAGATACTTGCCACCGTGTATAGTGTAAGGCATCGTAATGAGATCGAACGCGCGTAGACGTATGATGGCTTTCTGTTCCACAATTATTCAGTTCTAACGTATGAAGCTATGGAGTAGCCCTCTGGGTTGTAATACAGCGGAAATGAACTGATGTGTAAGTGCTAGGGGTCATTGGATATTCATGACCCGTGGTGCAAGATGCATTATCCTCTCGTTGTCAAGAGGAGGAGAGTTGCTGGGGTCTTTAGCAACAAGGCTCTTAGTGTGCATCCGTTCTATCGGTGTCGGTTTAACGTATGGAATACTCTATTTTTGTCATTCTCAGTGTATCAGCCCGAGTATTGTAAGTTAAAAGTTTCAGCCAAGCATTTGTGGAGAGATAAAACCGGTTTTCCTTGGGACACTACAGTGTTTTAACCTTTCCAAGACATTTAGTCTACGTGGGTGTGCCGGCCACTAAATGTAGGTATATCAGGTTGTACGGAGGAAACACTTCATATCTTTGGGTGTTGTCTATTCCTGAGCAGCTATTCACGCAGTCGCTGGTGGGTCTTCGGTGTGACGAGGTTGACAGTGTGAACATTCACAGTTATGCTTCATGAGGTTATGTGCGTGCGAGCGATATATGTGCAGTATGTGTGTGATAGACATGTAATACCGTATCATTTGCTTTTACACTAATTCGTCTTCTGAGTGCGCCATAGAATAGGTTAACGTCTGGAATTCGTCTGTGGACAGCTCTTACTGGTCTTTTTCTTTTCTAGCATTTAAAACGTCCTAAATTAAAAATTAAAAGTTATTTAAGCAATTAAAAGTCTACAGAGAGTACGTGTCAACGCAGACGGATGGTAGAGAGAGCCATCAATCCATGCGTGTAGAAGTGGCGTCGTCATCGCACACGTTATAGATGTGAGTTTGTAGGCGCTGCTCTTAATCGCGTACGCGGGATCGGCGAGCGAGCAGTATAACCATGGGGAGTTAGATGTGGGTCACCTATGTAGGTCGATATCGCGAGTTTAATTACTACAGTGGTCATTAGAGTTTCTGATTGAGTTCGTAAACGACACTGATATCACTTGGACCATATCATGATTTACGTTGAGAGATGTATACGAGGACATTGGAATGATGTTCGTAGCGATAAGTTCGATGAGCAGAGTTGGCACTGTGAGTCTGAGAGTTACGGTGATAGTTTTTGTTTGACTGGGTACGCCTTGAGATAGGACTCATATCTGTAGAGTAGTCAGCTAGTCAGAGACGTCAGCTTTAACAGTGTAAGATAGTAGTAGAAGAGACAGACAGTAAGAAAGGTCAGTGGCTTGCATACACATAGATTGTGAGATATATACATATTAAGTCTCGGAGTCGTTCTGGAGATCGTCTAATGCTGGCCGGGATTCATGCCAGTTGGAAGAAGTGTCACTAATTGATGTCATCACCAGTTGCACGACCTGTGGGAGTTGCTGACAAATTAAGAGATCATATCGCACAACATTGTGGCCATCGGAATCATCCATCTTAGTGAGTAAAGCGAAAGATCGGGCGCGAGTGCACGAGGGCGCTCATGCACGACACTGTAGTTCGTTACGAGGGAACCCTTCAATTTAGGCATAGAGCCCTTATTGATTTCGGTGGCGATAAGCGGCGCACGGACCAAGCAGCAGGGTAGTGCAGTGAGACCGCCCCATCTCCGAGCGTCGAGCTTTTGTACGGAGTGCAGGTTTGTGTCGATCGTGCCAATGTCACCGACTTCAAAGCGTCGATCGCCAACAGGCCTCCGCTCCACGCCGGGGTTGTCACTGACAGAGACAACCTGAATGGGCGGGGATCATCCTGAGGAAAGTGAGCCAGGTGGCCATATAGCCTGAGTTGGCAATCACGGATTGTGCAGATAAAAGGCCCTGTGTGTCTTACAGTGCAACCGTTGGTTGGACACATGGTCCCACCAACAGTATCCCATGATCCAGTGCAAGGATCTATTACAAAAGGCATCAAGACGAGACTCTAAGGCACGAGATAATGTCCAGGGTCCACTACCCTACAGCAAAACTGGCATTATCAAGGCCTTTAAGGCACATAGCTTGGAACTTCTGCACAGGTAACTGCATCTCCAGGTCGAGAGAGTTCATGACCCCTGCTGCCAGACCAATCCGTCTACTGACTTCTTGGTCTGACAGCCCAGAGTTATGAGCTGCACCACCAAGGTATGTAAAGCTCTCTGGGACTTCAATGTCCTCGCCGCAAGCACGTACCGACTGAACAGGTTCTCCTAGCAAGTCCCCAAAGTCTTGGATCTTGGTCTTGGTCCTGGAGACGTCTAGAACCAAGGGCTTCGCTTCATTACTAAATGCATCAATAGCCACCGCTAAGGTTTCCATAGACTCAATAAGAATAGCAATATCATCAGCAAAGTCAAGATGCAAGGACACAGCCTTGCCTCACTCCTGAACTAACGGGAAAGAAGCTCCACAGGTCCCCTCCACACTTTACAGAACTTTCAGTACTACTATATAGGCTTCTATTAGTCCAATTAGTCACGACAGCGCTCTACAATGACTCGAAGCGCAAGGATACGGTCTATTGTGGACTTAACAGGAGTGAATCCAGATTGCTCTAGCCTCTGGTGCCTCAGTAGGTGGTCTCTGATACGTCTCAGAACAATGTGGGCGAGAACCTTGCCTGGTATATTGAGCAGTGTGATGCCTTGGTGATTGCTGGAGTCCCATCGGTCCCCCTTCCACTTCCAGAGAGGCAGCCATGACAGCATGTAACCCCCACACCACCAGTCTTTAACAGTTCAGCATATACCTGCTGCTTTGCCACTCTTCAGCTTGGAGATCGCCCTTCTAACTTCAGTTAGGGAGGCTAGATACTCACTGATGGGTGGGTCTGGCATTGGAATCTCGGCACTCCCTGCATCCAAGTTAATTTACTGTTGGTGGGTGAACCTGGTACAACTGCTACAAATACTCAGCCCAACTCTCCCGCACTGCAACTGGATCTGAGATGATCTGGCCACTTAAGAAACGAACTGCTGTCACATGTGAAGAGGGCTTGGAGTTCAGCTTTCTCAGGGCTTGGTATGCAGGACGAAGGTTATTTACTAAGAAATGGCCTTCAAACTCCTCTGCAAGACTCCTAATAAACTGCATCATGTCTCTTCTCACCAGTGATCGGGTTCTGCACACTTAAGAATGGTGCAAATCCTCATCCCATCAGACGAGCCACACGACAAGTATCCGGTGCCTCCTGCGAGATGAAATTCTGTTTCGCTCTCAGGCGTTTTGCACTTGAAGGTGTCCCACAGAAGTACAGGGTCCGTCAGATTGTCGAGCACTGCGAAACGACCAGAGACTGCCTCAGCAAATACCCGGGCACACTCCCCCTCCCTCAGTCTGTCAAAGTGAAACACCCTGGGGTGATCATTGGAATGCTGAGGAGTTTCGAAGCGGACTCGGAGGGTTGCCACAACCAATCTATGGTCAGTACCACAGAACTCGGCACAGTGCTACACCCTGCAGTTCTGGAGGATCCTCTAACGAGTGCTAACGAGTATGTGGCCGATCTTCTTGGTTGCATTACCCGCATCGCTGTACCATGTCCAGCGGTGTGGGTTTGGGTGCTGGTACCAGGAACCAGAAATCCTAATTTCTGGGATTTAGCAAAGTCCCGGAAAAGGAGACTATTCTCACTGCCGGCATCAGCTCCAACTTATGTAATACATTACTATACTAAAATGGAAAGCTAGGAACAGTGATATGAAATTCCCAGACAGGTAACTGTTATTTGCCACTAGATTTATCGATAATCGCAGTGACTCTCG
>NW_020869612.1:672765-675265 GCF_003789085.1 Penaeus vannamei | reverse complement strand
AAAAAACATTATTATTATCTATGATAAAAAAACAAGACGAATATTTACATTAAAAAGGTTAAAACTGTTATAAGTAAAAGTTGCAAAAATGATCAATTCTAACACGAATGCCTTGTTGCTAACATAGGTCGCGATGGCTGATTTTTTTTTTTCTTCTTGATCCCTTGCTATCAACCCCCCCCCCCTCACCTGTTTGCCCTCCTGTCTCTCTCCCTGTCTCTGCCCCCGGTGGACTTCTTTCACAAAACGCCGGCACCTGCCTGTCCATCTGAGGAACCAGGGGGGTTAGCTCGCCACGTCCCCAGCATGAGTGACCAACGACCTATTCCTGAAAGCTACAGCACACTTGACCTCGGGTCTGTGCCTTGACCGGTCGGCCTCTCGGTTGCTCTCCCCACGCGCGGTCTGCTCGGCGCGCCTCCTTCCCCTTCCACAGGACAGCCAACGCCACGCCACCAGCTCATCAACCAAATAAAGGAAGAAAACAGAATGGTGTCTCCATACACCCATCACAGTCAGGGGAAACCAAGCCCTGACAACGCACACTCATGCATACATGTGCATGCATATATATAAATATACATATGTATTATGCATATTTATGTATTTCATATATATATGAATGCATCTACACTTATGTGTATATACTATATATATATATATATATATATATATATATATATATATAGATAGATAGATAGATAAGATATAGATATACATATATATATTTATATATATTGCAATAAGCATCGTTATTTCATTAACATTATATTTACACACACACACACACACACACACACACACACACACACACATATATATATATATATATATAATATATATATATACTATATATACATTATATAAGTGTATATGTACCGTAACATATGTATATATATATATATATATATATATATATATATATATATATATATATATATATATATATATATATATATATATATATATATATATATATATATATATATATATATATATATATATATATATATATATATACACGCACACATTTTTATATATGTGTGCGTGTTTGTATTTCCGACGACGCTTCCCAAGTCCCTCCCAGATGGAACGCGGGCGAAGGGATTGCCAATCTCGGAGGATTCCCGAGAGAAAGTCGGTTCCTTCCATTCCCTCGGTCACTTTTTGCTCCTTCCGACTTGGCCGCCATTTCGGGCAGCTCCGCGAGGTGGACTGAGGTGCCCCAGCTGTTCATTACCATAATCACCAGTAATGTCATTTCATTATCGTTATTCCTTTTATCATTATTGGTGTTATTGTTACGATTAATATCTTATTATCATCTTTATAGTGTTTTTCTTATTATCATCATCATCATTACCACAAGTAATACCAACATTATCAGTGTAATTATCGTTATGAATATTGCTGTTGCCCTGATCATTATTGCTATAAACATCACCCTTATTTCAATTGTATTTTGTATTATTGTTGTTAATGCGGTTATTACTATTTGCTCCTACTATTGTATTGTTTGGGGCGGTTCAGATCTCAACATTTTCAAAAGTGCAGAAAACATATTTGTTTTCCTTGTACTATAATGCACACTAATGACAAAGGGAAAACTGCATAAAATTCCTCTTAAGAGGTCAAAAATAATTGTGATATTATCGAAAACATACTACTCAATTACCTCAAGATTCCAGTTGTATATATATATAAAAAAAAAAATTATATTTTAGTTGAGGTATTGAATTTCTATGTTATTATTTCTCAAAACTTTTGTTAAATGCATCGTTTTATCATTTTCTAAAACGGATTATAAATAAAATAATTTTCTAAAGAAATATTAGGTGAACCTTATTTATGCATAGCAAATGTTTACTTAATGTTAGAAAAATCGAGATGGGAATAAGCTTAGGGTACACTAAAGTAGATTGTCCTTGCGCAGTTGTAGGAGCGTAAGACGGTTATTTGATTCGCAAGGAAGAACCTGAATGGAATAAATCGTTTTCTGATGAAATCGTGAAATAAAACGCAAAACTCCTCAGCTGCGAGTTACTCAAAGTAAAGTAAAGAACACCTGTCTAGGGCTACAGGACAGGGATTGAGTGGGTAGCATTGCTGACGTCCACACACACACTCATACACGCGCGCGCGTTCTCACACGCACATATATATGTATATATCTGTGCGTGTGTATACATATACATATACTATGTATGTCCATACATATATACGTATACATATATACGAAATCTATACATATAAATATATGCAATACACACACACACATCCACACACACACACACACACACACACACACACACACACACACACACACACACACACACACACACACACACACACACACACACACACACACAGCCACACACACTTTAATCCGCCAAACAACTGTCTAACATCCAACACCGACTGTGAACATTTTACTTTAGTTTACCCTAAAAGGACTAACGCTTTCTAAATTTCCTCCATGAATTTATTATCTCTACTGTCA
>NW_020869612.1:662765-667765 GCF_003789085.1 Penaeus vannamei | reverse complement strand
CCTTACATTTAATCATTACTTTCTATAGTTGATATAATACCTTCACCGCATAACATGCCTACGCGATCTCGGAGAAATCGCCCTAATCCTAATCCAACCCTAACCAAGAAGAAAAATAAAAAAGAACAAAAATGCCAAACCTAGAGCCCAGCGGCGCCTGCGTGACGAAGGTCCGGCAAGCCCTCCCCACTCCCCCGCTTCCTCACCACGACCCACTCAGGCGCATGCGCGGGGTTCGGTCGCTGCGCCAACGCGGGACCTGAACCACCTAATTCAAGCTACCTGAGCTCGAGCACCTCCCCCATAAGGAAAACTTTTACATCAGAGGGGAAACGTTTGTCAAGATAATAGCTAAGCTAACTAGAAAAGACAAAAACGAAAATATATATACAACAGAAGAAACACTTCTCATGCTCTTGACAGGGCATCTGCAATACCATTGCTCTTGCCCTTGATATGAACGATCTTTATATTGAAGGGCTGAAGGGAGAGAGCCCACCTGAGAATACGCATATTTTAAAATTTTACCTTTTCAATGAACACAAGGGGATTATGGTCCGTATTCACAGTTATCGGATGAGCTGTGGCTGTCAAATAAACTTTGAACTTTTCTAGTGCAAGCAGCATCCCCAAAGCGTCCTTTTCTACCCTGGAAGACGATTTCTGATTGGTCTTAGATTTGCAAGAGTAGTAGCACACAGGATACAAAACTTCATTCGTGTCGGGCTGAAAGAGAACCGCAACGACACCACCATCACTCGCATCAACACTGATCGTAAATGGCTTTTTCATGTCGGGAGCTTCCACCACAGGGGCGCTGGCTAAGACGCACTTGAGCCTGTCAAAGGCGTTCTGACACTCGTCTGTCCATTTAAAAGTACGTTTTGTGCTTTAACTTTATTTACTTCATCGCAACGCTTTTTCATCTTACTTCGTGCTTTGCCTCGGTAAGCGTGTGCAAATGAAAATGCGGACTTTAACCGGTTCTTAAAACATTCTACGTACGTGGCAGCTGGAACCCTTTCTTCCTCGCATAACCAACACTCTTTTAAACCCTCTAAAAGACCCCTCACTTCATGACCGTAAAGAAGTTGAAAGGGAGTATATCCAAGGCTTTCCTGCACACTATCCCTCACCGAAAATAAAAGCAAGCCTGTAGCATCAGCCCATTCAGAGCCTGTGTCCAAACAGCAAGCTCTGATCGTTGTTTTGAGGGTAGGGTGGAATCTCTCCACTACTCCCTGACTCTGTGGATGGTAAGCAGTCGATTTAAACTGTTGGATGCCCAGTGACTTCATCTTTCTCAAATAAGCCAGACGTAAAATCAGATCCCTGGTCTGACTGTACCGCGGATGGCAGTCCTACGTGAGTGAAGAATTTGACAAGAGCCTTCCCAACGTTCCTTGTAGTAATACGTGTAAGGGGTATGGCTTCGGGATACCGTGTGGCCGAGTCGACAGTGGTCAAGAGACACTGATTTCCCCGTTTCGTCTCGGGCAAGGGTCCGACGCAGGCAATAGCGATCTTACTAAAGGGTTCGTTAATTACTGGAATTAGAATGAGTGGATTGGGTGGAACGCAGGCGCCTGGTTTAGCTTTAACCCGACAGATATGACATGTTCGGCAACACTTACTTACATCACGATTCATGAGCACTCCTTTATCTCTAATCTCTAATCTTTATCTAACTTTATCTAATCTAATCTTATCTACTTTATCTAATTAATCTTATCTACTTTATCTAATCTAATCTCTAATCTAATCTAATCTCTATACTTTAATCTAATCTAATCTAATCTTATCTTTACTTTATCTAAATCTAATCTAATCTACTAACTAATTCCCATATCAATTTTTCTAACACTTTTGATAAAGGTTTATTATGCAAACTAAAAGATCACGCAATGTTACTTTAGTTTTTTTAAGTTATTTATTATTAATGTAAAAAATGGTTAAACAATGTATTTTACAAAGTCTGAAGTAATATTTACATACATATTCATAATATGAGTTTCAATAACGACATTTCTATATAATTATTATCACTTTACTGATATAAATTGTATATACTGAATATCTATTAACTTCGTTCTGTATTTGTTGCTATTTTAGAATAGACAACCGAATATATATGCGTTATTCCTTACCTACAGGTTTAGTTAATTAGAGAAAGTCTAATTAATTCAACACTTAGAATTCAATAAAATTAATGATGAAACCGGTACATTTCTGTGCATCGTTGAATCGTTTTTATTTAAAATTGTCGTTAATAAAACTGATATACTACATATGTATGTAAATATTACTGCAGACTTTCGTAAAATGCACAATTTAACCATCTTTTAAAATTAATAATAAATTATATAAATAACTAATGTAACAATAAGCAATCTTTTTGTTTGCATGGTATATATTCATTAAAATGTTAGAAAAATCGAAATGGGAATAAGCGTAGCGTAAACTAAAGTAGATTGTCCTTGCGCAGTTGTAGGAGCGTAAGACGGTTATTTGATTCACAAGCAAGAAGCTGAATGGAATAAATCGTTTTCTGATGAAATCGTGAAATAAAACGCAAAACTCCTCTGCTGCGAGTTACTCAAAGTAAAGTAAAATAACACCTGCCTAGGCCTACAAGGCAGTGATTGAGTGGGTAGCATTGCTGACGTCCACACACACACTCATACACGCACGCGCGTTCTCACACGCACATATATATGTATATATGTATATATGCATATATGTATATGTATATATCTGTGCGCGTGTCTAACATCCAACACGGACTGTGAACATTTTACTTTAGTTTACCCTAGAAGGACTAACTCTCTATATTTCCTCTATGAATTCATTATTTCTACTAAAGTATATATTTATATAAATTTACTATATATATATATATATATATATAATATATATATATATATATATATATATATAATTTACTTTATATATACATATATATGAATATATTTGTATAATGAGGGATGTTGGGACTGCCAATCTCGGATGGTTCCCAAAAGAAAGTCTTTTCCTTCCATTCCAACTTTTTGCCCCTTATAAGCATAACGTGTGTAAAGAAGAGGGGGGAAGGAAGAGTGGGGATAGGAGAAGGATAAGGAGGAGGAAAAGAATTTCACGAGAAGAAGAAGGAGCCGGGGCTTCACCCAGCCTGCGGGGTAAGCTTGAGGTGATAGTTGGAGTGGGTTTGTTGAAAGGGGAAAGGGTCGAGGGGCCCGGCGCCATCGGCAGACTCGCGAGCACGCCGCGCGGCCACGCCCCTGCTGGTCCGTGTGACGAGGCGCGGCCGCTACTCACGGCGCGGGGGAATACCCCGCGACCTTGAGCGCGGCTCGCCCAAGGTCTATATAAGTACTTATATAGACCTTGCTCGCCCCGCCACAACGTTTCCACGGGGCGTGGAGCCTCGCTATGGCGAACACGGAGCCTCTCGGCTAACTGAGGGGGAGGGGAGAGAAGTTAGCAGGTTTTTGGTGCCATCTGCGGTATGCTCGGAGCCACGGCCTCTCGACCGTGGCTCCAGAGCTGTCCCTCGGCTAACCATCACCGCTGAAGCAGGATGAAGCTCGAGTGAGGCCGCACAGAGGCTGGCCACTCCCGCCCGGGTCGAGAGGAGATTTCTCTCCCTCGGCCGCAGGTCTTCCGCAGGGGCGCGGCTCGGGCGGCCTCACCATGATTTGGTTAAATCCACTGGCCGTGACGCTTCTTTCCTCGGCTCGCACAAACCCTTACGCTAAAGGATTTGTGGTCCTGGCACGAGTACTAGCAGCAAGCGCCACGTGTCGGAAACCGATACCAGTGGGATGTCAGGGTAAGGATAAGGATGAGGGTCAACGCTATGGCAAGGATATGGTATGAGTGAGGGTGAGGTGGCGGTCACAAGCGTCAGGAGACGAGGTGAAGGTACTTAAAAACGGGGATAAGAGAGGGCAGTACCTGGGGGAGATTACTTTATTAAGGAGATTAAAAGAGGTACCGGACCACAAAAAACAAAACAAAAAAACAACAAGTGAACAAATCAGAAAGAGAACTCAAAAACAACTGAACAAAACGAGTGGATAGGGGAAGGGGAAATTGGAAGGGAATGAGTAGAAGGTGGCTTCAAAGTGATGCGGCAAAACCCGAAAACTGCATCATTCCCTGTCCCATGCCAAAGAAAGAGATCACGGCCTAAACCTGATCTCCAGCCGGAACGAAGGATGGAGGGTGAGTCCATCCAGCCAGTGGTGAGTCAAGCACGGAGTTTGTTGGTCTGTCTACAGGCCAACTCACCCCACAGGATGTTAAGGAGGAAGCGAGAGGCTTCCTCGCGGAGTTCAGAGGTGCAATAGATCGGTCACGACCCGTTATAAGGAACCGTCTGAGTGCTTCGTTCAATCAGAACAAGCTGGAGTTTGTGTTTGTTAGTGTTTGCTGTTAGTGAGAGTAAAGTGTTTGTGTGTGAAGTAGAGTTTTTTTTGTTTGTTTGTTTTTTTGTTTTTTAAGATGCAGCTCGTGCGTGGGATTGCGCGTCTAGATCGACGTAGCCAACACGGGGTCCTCCACCGAGATGGAAGAACCCGCGCCGGCTCGGTCGTCAGTTAGTCACTCAAGGTACACCCATTCTACCTGGGTTTACCTTGCGTGGCGTAACCTTATCCCTGTAGCGGCTCCGCGATCGATGCGCGATCGCCGGCTCCTCGAGGTCAGGCAGGGAGTCCTGTGAACAGGACACGGCGCGGAAGTCCTGGGAATCGGCGGGCCAATTCCCGATGCTTCCGCGCTGTCCCAGGGGTCCCCTGGCAGGGAGCATGGCTCCAGAGAGTCCGAGAGTCCAAGCCCGGCCTCGAGAACGCTCTCGACATCTATGTCGGAGTCGCTGCTGTCGTCGTCAAGAATGGTGTCATCCAATCTACGACGACGAGCTTGGGGGACAGGAGGATCCATTTTGTCTTTCTTGGAGTGCGTGGATGGTGGTGTGGTTTGTTTGCGTTTGTGATCAG